>PVIW01001582.1:0-52835 GCA_004026585.1 Noctilio leporinus
TGCATCTCTCTGATGACTAGCGATGTTGAGCATTCTTTCATATGCCTCTGGGCCCTTTGTATATCTTCCTCAGTGAGTTGTCTGTTCAGGTCCTTTGCCCATTTTTTAATTGGGCTGTCTGTCTCCCTGGTGTTGAGTCGCATTAGTTCTTTATATATTTTGGAGATCAGACCCTTGTCTGAGGTATCATTGGCAATTGGCAATTATGTTTTCCCATACAGTTGGTTCCCTTGTAAACACGCTTTAATATAATGCTTTGCACATGATAGACACTAAATAAATCTCATGTAGACAATTCACTTCTTATGGTAGGAATTATGTTTTACTTATCCTTCACATATGCTGAGGCATAGAGTAGGAGCTCATTAAATTCTTGCTGGATGCAACTGAATGGTGAAGGGGGCTAAACAGAAATCTTGAAGCAAGCATAAATGAGGTTGAGCAAATTCCATCACTCAACTGGTACAACTATGTTCGCCTATTTATTTGATTCTATGGAGAAGGCAAAATTTAGTATAATTAAAACATTTATCAAGAGGATAACTCGTATTCAACTAAACTCAGGATTCCTTAGATTATTAGGTAGATAAAAGTAGCAAGGAGGAAAAAAAAGTAGGACAATATAGGAAATTACGTGAGGACTACAAAAATCTTAGAAAGTAGAACAAATCATGAGAATTAAAATTCATTTTGATAGGTTGCAAGCCAGGTCTCCAGCCAGGTCCATAGCTGGAGGCAAGTGAAAGGAACCATACATTGAGATTTCTCTCCTTTTCTTCCTCCCTCCCTGCCCTGCTCTCTAAAAATAATGAATAAAATCTTAAAAAAATTTTATTTTGACTAAATTGTTAAAGTAGAAAAATTTCATTTTTTAGGCTGAAGTTTTATTCTTTATTTGGCATCAGAAAAAAAGTTATTCTTACTACTGAAATTATACATAAACTGAGCCTTGAATAAATGTATAAATGTCCCTTCATCTTTATGTGGCACATGGACTGAGACAGAAGTCAGGCACAAGGGAAAAAATGTCTTTCTTGACAGAGAATCTGGATAAAAAATATTCTAGAATGAAAAAATAATACCTTAAGGAGAGTTTTTTTCCTTAATATAACTCCTTAATATAATTCTTCTTTTCTTTTTCAAATTACCTAATATAATTGTTTCTCAATTGTCCATGGTAATGAGAAAAAGAAAATGAGTGGGGAGGAAAGCATGGAAGAATATAGATAATTTTTGTCAACAAATACTTTCCAAGCCTTACTTTATCTTATTTATTATTTTTAACATTCATCTGATCTTTCACCAGAATTGCACAAATAGCTCATGAACATTGTTTTGATTTTCAGTTCTCTTTTCAGTGGATAAAACAACTATGGGACATTTCTATAATGGAATTCTACTCAGCCATAAAAAAAAGAAGAAAATGTTACCCTTTTCAGCAGTATGCTAAGTGAAATAAACCAGTCAGAGAAAGACAAATACCATATATCACTCATATGTGGAATCTAATGAGCAAACTGAACAAGTAAAATGGAGACTCATAGATGGAGAGCAGATGACAACTTGTGGTGGTGGTGGGAGGTTAGAGGGATTAAGCATAAAGGAAGAAGGACTTGTGGACATGAACAACATGTGAAAAGTTTGGTGATTGTGGGGAGGAGGGGGGTAAAGGGGACTAAATGGTAATGGGAAAACATACAAAAGATTAATTAAAAAATAGATTACCATGATGGCAAACATTCCCTCCATTTATCGAGTGCCTAACCAGTGATGGTATTAAGGTCTGACTAGAGGCTCATCATGACTCATCACCATGTAAACCTCTAAGCAGCCTTTTGGGATGGGCTTTATTACCCACATTGTACATTGAATTCCAGTCCTGAGGAAGATTTACCTCCTCCCTGTTGAGAAGGTAAACCTTAGTCCTGGATTACATGAACCATAAGGTAAGTCTTGCTTACATTCATCAATAACAGGAGAGGATATTCAGCACCAAACCCTATTATAAGGGGTGCAATTAGCAAGCCTTGGAGTCTCTTTGTGGCCAGAAGTAGCAGTAGGAAAAAGAAGATTCTGTATCTAAAGTCTTTGATGTCATTTGGAAAATGTGGTACTAACTTAAAAGTGAGATTAGTTTGCCAAATAAGCTCCTTTGAGAAAAGAGGCCATGTTTTTATTATTATTTTTTTTTTTATTGCAGCTTGTCTGTAGGCTGCCTTATGAATAACTACATTAAGATAAATTGGACCTTGATAATTCTGAGAACAGCTTGCCAACAACCTGGCATTCACAAGCTTCCTTTCCATACAAGATCAAACATTTACAAAGTACAGTTTGTGTGACTAACAAGGTACTGGACCCTGTTATGTATAATAAAAGAAATACAAACTCTTGCTTCACTAAAGTTAGGCTTTTGCTAAACAACAATACAATATCTAATAAAATGCTAACATACATCATATATGTCATAAAGTCCTGAGGAGAAAATAATGGATACAAGCTGGAATTGTGAGGGAGGCTGTTGAGTTAGTTGGAGTTTGAGTTGGGTCTTAAATAATCAACAAGACACACATAGACAGAGAGGAAAGCGGGGAAGACCAAGAAGGGGACTCAGGTGCTTAGAAGATTCCTCCTGCCTGGTCTGGCCAAGGTGCTAAGGTATTTTCAGTGATTAAATGTGGACTGATTCAGGGATTGTGTGGGTCAAGGAGAGCCCTATGCCCAGTTCTGCAAGAGCAAATATGAAGGGGGGCTCCCAAAACTGGAATTTGTTTATAAAAAATTATATATTTAATCTTACATGGTTAAAGTTCAATCATCTTTGAAGTACTCTCCATTTGATGCAATACACCTATGAGACATTAACAGTTCTTGAGCTTGTTGATTTTGATTCATTTTAATGCTTCTGCCATCTTTAGTTTCACATCTTCCATCCCTTTGAGGACATTTTTCATCACAGGAAATATAAAAGGGTCACGTAGGGTGACATCAGGTGAATAGAGAGGGTAGGGCACAGGGGTCATGCCATTTTTGGCCAAAAACTGCTGAACACTCAGTGTGGTGTGAGCAGGTGTGCTCGTAAATCACCCCTCTTAAAATGGGCAAACATGTCGAAAGAATCTTCAAAAAATAAAAATTCACTGAAGCCTAACACAGCCTCCCACAACAATGCCAGCTGGTACACTGATATAGAAGGGTTCCTAGAATACTCACCTAGCAGGGGAAGCTTGTACTAGAAGGTGTCCATCCTCCAGAAGATAATTCCATCTTTTGGGTCCCCCTTCACATATGGCATGTGTTTCAAGCAATCAATGTTTTAGCATAAGAGATGGCATTTCTTTCCCATTCTGATTGTTGACATTTTTAGACATCTGCTCCAAGATCACAGAGGTAGAGATTTATATGTGGACAACAGAGAAATAAAAACAAACACCCCTCTCTTTGAAAAGGATCAGCCCCACTGCTGTTTAGCTTCTTTTATCACTTCACTCCTATTAAGGAAAAGTAATGAGAAATATAGATAACTTTAAGTAAATACCTATGTTGTGAAAAGTAAAATATGCCCTCTACTTTCATTCTTTAGAGCATTTTAAGGTTAAAATCTGCACTGTAGGTAATGAAATGGGTCTCACCATTCTCCTTACTTTCCATTAGCAGGAAAATATGTCCAACACAAAGTGGCTTGCAAAATCCGTGGACTAAGAACCTAGCTGATATGTAGGATAAATCATTCTTGAAACTATCTAAATGTATGATGACTATCTCACCACAAAGGCAAAGCAGTGGATTTCACCTTGTTGTGAGTTTTCTGACCTAACCTTCTGAAAAACATTTCTCTTCACTCATTATCCCCAAACATTTTTCTTTAAACAAGTTATTTGAAGAATGTTTACAAAATGCTTTTAGCAACTAATGGTAGCTTAGCTTTAGGAGAAGTTGACATGACATGAACTTGTCAAATATAATGCAGTGGTAACTGGCTTCCAGAGGTAACTTAAATTATTGGACTCATTGAAATAGGATTTGCACCACATCTTATTGAACAAACTGGTTTTACTTGGTTTTATTTACATTATCATCTATATTGGAGAACATAGGTAGAAAAATAACATTAGAACAATTTGCAGAGTCAACTGGGGTCTAAACCCAAGACAAATATGATTCCCCTGAAGTTATTGAAAAGAAAATACAAGAAGACAAGATAATTTCAGGTGGTAAATTATGGGTGTCAAGCTACACTTAACCTTTGGCTGTTACAAGTTTCTGTCATCAGATACATAGCGTTTAAATCAAACTGTTGGTGTTTTCAGTCGATTTGATAAACCCCAGTGAAATACTTTGTCCTTGATCTCTCACAGCAGGGCTTCAGGAGGCTGTAAGAGTGTTGAGAGCAGGTGCTATGCTCCGTTCATCTTTGAAACTTGTGTAACAGCAGGCACAGTGTCTGGCACCATTAACTATTCATGGAATTAAATGATTTTCAATACTGTTTGCTGGCACAAAGTTTTCCTTACATTTAATTGCATGTCATGAATTTGAGCAGTATTTAATGGAATACAGTGGTACAGATTAAGTTTAATCCAACATAGCCCCTGACATAAGGTGGAGGGTGCTCAATGAATGTTTGTGAAAATGGCTTGCATTAAATGCATTAATTAAATACGAAACTGATAATGGAAATTCATGGAACTCCATCTTTATCCTTAAGGATCATAGAACTGATTGTTTATTTTCAAGGTCTTTTGGATCATGGGATTCTGTTAGGTACCAGGCTCAACTTAATTCAATTATGTAACATACATTCAATTTGTGTCAACTAGATGCCAGACATTGCATTAGGAGCTAAGCACGTAAAGGAGAATGAGGGGGGCTTTTTGTAGTTGATATTTTTGGAGAAATTAGAAAAAGCATTTGGGAATAGATCATTATAATACAACATGTATAATGTCTATTTTCGTAGACAGTGCTACGAAAAGGCCAGTATGGATATTTATGAGGGGCACTTAATCTAGAATTTGGTTAGGGAAGTCTTCATGGAAGGAAAAATATCTAAGCTAGAATCTAAAATAAATGATTGCAGGGGTTGGAGTCAGGGGTTGATTGCGGGGTATGGGATGGGGTCAGGTGGTGAGGGGTAAGCAAGTGTGTTCCTAAATAAAAAAATAAAATATATCCCAATCATCTTGTGAATGGTCTTTGCCTCTTAACCTTACAATGCTTTTATTCTTGACCTTACATAATTAAAAGTATGCATTATATTAATTTACATAATGGTTTTACAGTCTTAGGGTTTATTTTGTTTATTAATGGGGTTTAGCTTATTATGTTCAGAGAAATGTGGAATTGGGTGATTACTAAATAATAAGGCAAATAACTTCCTATTATAGTAGTAATCAGTATACACTTTTAATAATACCAACACTAATAGGAAGTGGACATACTTTACATGTAAAAAGTGTGTTTAATAAGCATTTTGCAATAATGGAAAGGAAACTTTGTATTAATATGATCTGAGAGCTGACAGTAGAAGGGAGTAATTAAATGGTGAATTGTCTGGATGTGAAAGAAAATATTGAAGTACATGTTACAGAATAGACAGGGAAATGTTAAGAAGAATATAGGAAATGGAGAAGCCAAAGAACGTATATGAATGACACATGGACATGAACTATGGGGGACATTGCTGGAGGGAATGAGGGGGTACTGGATGGAGGGGGCAAAGGGGGGAAAAATTGGTACCACTGTAATAGCAAAATCAATAAAATATACATTTTAAAAAGTGCATGTTTTAAAAGGAAACAGACTCAAATACACAAATTGCAAATAGATGCTCTAACTTAAGAGTTTATGTGAGCTCTAATTCCTTACATTTCTAAAAAATAAAAACAAAATTCAGCCTTTCAAAAATTTCCAGTTTATCAAACAAACAAACTCATAGACAGAGGCAACAGTATGATGGTTACAGAGGGGAAAGGGCCAAATCTACAGTGGAGGAAGGAGACTAGACCATGGGTGGTGAGCACACAATGCAGAATGCAGATGACACTTGAAACAGCTATCATGCTGTATGACCAATGTTAACTCAACAAAGTTAATTGAAAAATAAAAGTAGTTCCTTCAAGAAATGTTTTTTTTTTGTTTTTTTTTTTTTCAAGAGTCTCCCCTAAATTATTTCCCTGTTTGTAGCCAATGTGAAACCAGCTAGCAAGAAAATTGGGACAGCAATCATACAAGCTGGGAATCAGATCTTTCCCCAAATCTCTAGATGAGGACGCAGCCAACTGACACTTTGATTTCAGCCTTGTAAAACCCTGAGCAAAGAATCCAGAGAAAACGTGCTAGATTCCTGGCCCGTGGAAACTGTGAGATAATACATTTATGTTGCTTTAAACCCGTAAGCTTGTGGTGATTTGTGATGCAGCAATAGAAAACAATAACAGAGCGATAATTACACTTTTTCTCCCTTGGATTGTTCTGAGGTTCGCATGAGATAATCCATGTGAAATGTTCAGCATAGCATCTGGCACATAGTAAACACAGTATTAGTTACTTAACAATATTAATTTGAGTTTAGGCAAGTGATTAAATCTAGCTAGACCTTGTTTTTTTTTGTTGTTGTTTTCTTCCCCTCATTTCTGACATAACATTAAACTAGAGCTAAAGTTTTATAGACACTGAAATTTGATTCAGTGTCCACTGATTTCTAAAACAGCAAACCACTGTCAGGGCTTTGTTTTCTAAGAAGGAACTGTGTGAAGCTTCAGACAGAAACTGCTAACTAATATCAGTGTGACTAGTTTCATGGACCTTCTAATATTCTTTATGCCTTATAACATTTGGAACTTTGATTGATCACTAAGATATACATGCAGACAATTTTTTTGTTAGTTTGCTTTTTTAAGATATACTTTTTAATTTAATGCCACCTTGCTGTGCATTATATATATATATATATATATATATATATATATATATATATATATATATATGTAATCATTTCTGGAGAAAGTCAGGCCCTCAGGTCTATGGGACACTATGACATAACATTTAACAGTGGCTCTTCATGTCTTTTAGAAAATAGACATTTTATAAGGTAAATTCAAAAGATTGAGTTTTATTAGCTAATTAATGCTGAACAAAGAACACCCCAATAAAACAAAAAAGGCTGTGGTAAGTTTTAAAACTCTTTGAAAACATCAATTTACCAAAATAAGCCACCTGGTCCTGGGCGGAAAGTAAAATGCCTGATTTCATCTGTCAAGAGTACAATTTAGATAGTGTATCAACTAGGTGCTAATATATGTTTATTATGGCCCATTACTTCAAAACTCAGTTTTTCTGAAAGTGCTCAGATTGGATCTCATTAACCATTATCCTCTTTTAGGATGAGATATTAGGAGTCAGTGGATTCTTACAGCTGCTGAAAAGCAAGTTTCTTGGATGCCACAGTGTTTGTTAACAAAGCACAAAGATCACCTGTAAAACCAAATGTGTGGGGCCATGTTAACATGATAACGCAGCCAGGATGATTTTTTTGTTTTCACTATATACTCACTACAGAGCCCACAGACAATATGCATAAATGAGCAATGATAAACGTACCTTCTAGCAACCTGTCATGGAAAATTCTGCTCCTTCTTTGTTGGAACCTGAGTAGGAATTGCTTCTCTAATTCCTTTGGTGGACGTTTTATGTAAGCTTTGATAACTGGAGAATGACCTGGGAAAGCAGCCTTGTAAAGAACCTACTACAATTCCGTTTTTCATGGGTGTGCGCATTCTAGATTCAAGGGGACCACCAGCAGACACCCTTCTCCCCATTTGCCTGTAACTAATTTTACTTTATTTATAATGACTTACAGTTTTGTGTATGAATTCATAGTTATATTTATCTTTGTCCTTAGAGATTACAGCCTGTTAAGCGTTTACCTGTGCATTTATGTGGCATTCCACTGTCTGCCAGCACCTAAGAGAATTTTCAAAAGTGTTATTGGACAGAGGCTGTTCTCATGTAGAGCTGGGTTCTTCAGTCAGTCGCCATTGAGGCGTGCTATATTTATGGGTCTAGTACTTGTATCCTACCCACCACCCCCAGATTTCTGGTGATGGACAGGCTTGTTTTCTGCTCTAGAGTTGCTGTACCATTGCTAGAGTCTCTTTTCCTAATAATTCAATGAAAGTCCATATTTTTCTTCCCAACTCTACTTTTGCTCAACATGCTCACTCTTCGCTTAGCACCTGACACAATGTATTTAACCTTTTGTCACTAATAATGTAAAACTATGAAATCTGCATATGGAGACCACCCCTGGCTCTACAATTAACTGGTCTTTCTGGCAGGTGGTATTCAATTTAACAATGCTCAATAGAGTTTACACTTCTAATGCATGTGGAATGATTTGTCAGGGCTTAAATAACCTGTAATTATGCTACAGTCAATGTAGATGGCCCTGAACATCCTCCAAATTAGCACAAGGGTTGTCTTGGTGATCTTGTGTGGAGTGGGGTCCCCATAATCGACCCTAGGAAACCTATAGCAAGGTCGGCTGTAGCCTCTCTGCAAACCATTAAACATTAAGTAGGGCCACTGCTGAGCATCAGTTCAACTTGTGGAACAGTTGGAAGCCTGTGGTTTCAGTTCTCAGAGGTCTGAGAAGTCAGCAAGAAATCCTGTGTGGGGTGGTGTTAAGAGAAGCATTTCTTAGGGAGAAAGGCATATGTGAAGCTGGAACTGGCTAGGCAAAACATTTTCTTCAACTCCGTTTCGCAAAAGTTTTTTTTTTTTTTTTTAATAGCCTAATGTACTGGGTAAATGGCCTGCATTCATGTTAGGCAGGTGGTCTCTTAAGGCAGGTTCAAAACAGCATTACTCTGATGGGAAATGAACTATATGCTTAGAGCCCTGAGCTATTTCAGAAGGTGGTCTTTGGACATAGGTGGTCTCCTTAGCAATTTTTATTATATACATTCAATGTATGTATTTGGTTAATGCTGCTTCATTTGTTTATGTGCACTGCATCTGTCTACATACTTCTAATGGACAGTATCAGAATTAACTTGCTCTTTTTAAAAATAAACTGAGAATAACTGTCTTTTACCATGGCTATTTTAATACGTTTTTCATTGTAAAATGGGCTGGTTATGTTAAGCTTCTGAGTGGTGCTGGAGAAAGGGCTTACTGAACAGATTGGTTCAGAATGCCAAGTTACCCACCTGCAGTGTAGGTTAGAGAACTCAGATGATCTAAGCAGAAGGTTAGGGATAATCTCATATGATAAGGCAGGTACACAGTCTGAAATAAAGGTATATCAAAATGTCAGTCAAGGCTCCACGGCTCAGAGTATCATAGAGTGAAGCAAATACTGAAGCAAATTCTAGCTTAACTAGGGTCCAGGTCATCATCAAGTCCCATGGTTTAAGATGATCTTGGCCTTCAAGTAACTCTGACTATGTGGATATATCAGGTAGGAAGGAATATGGGAGTGAAGAGCTGTTCTTAGGGTGTTTTTGCCACATTTTTCATTTTTTTCTTTTAGGAAGTAAGTTTTCTTACTTTTTTCCCCTTAGAGGCAATTTTTTCTTGCTAAGTATGTCGTAAAAACTTGAAGCACATTTTCCATTTTGGTTTTCCTGTATTTAAGCAAGACCATCTTACTAATTAGCTTCAAAGAACAGAAATATCCATCTTCTTTAAATACTAACATAGCAACTTTGATATTAGTAACACTGGGCTGACAAACAGTGCTCTGACATCTCAGCTGGGAATGGTTGTGTCTGACATTTGATGTAGGGTGAGGCCTAGAGGTACTGCTACCTTGTCCATGCTTTTTCAATGTTGGCCTTCTGCCTGGCCATATTCACCTGGGTGTTCCACAGTTTCCCCAAACTCAGAATGGTTAAACCTAAGCATATTGGATTTACCCCAGAGCTTGTGGATGAATTCTCCATTTTTGAAAATGTATTCACTATCCTCACAGGAATTTGGGAGTCATTTATGATTCCTGCCTTTCCTTATCCCTCATTCCTTCAGCCAATCAAGTGTTGAAGTCTGTTGCTCCTACCTTTGTCTAGTTCCTATTCTCCACCTGCTGCCCTAGTACAGCTCTTGTTATCTTCAGCCTGGGTTGTTCCAATATCTTCCTACAGCCTTTCTGCATTTGGCTTTGATCTTTCCCATCCATTCTCATCAAGCTGCTAGAAAAATATTTCCATAACCCAGATCTGGTCTTATTTCTCCCTGGCTTGAAACTTTTGAATATGTACCCAGTATGCTTAAGATGAAAATCCAAATCCTTATCACAGACTACAATCTGACCCCAGTTTACCACTCCAGCCTTATCTCTTGCTATGTTTTTTCTTGTGTACCATAATAAAGTTGCGTCGAAGTATTTATAATTAATTGAATACATCATATTTTATGCTTTCTACCTTTGTTTGTGGTCCCTGTCAACTCTTTTCTTGCTCCTTATCATAACTGGGACCACCTACACACCTTTTCTTGCTGAGCTCAATGGTTACCTTCTTTGTGAAGTGAAAAATCCCTGAAACTTCCTTACACTCCACATCTATCCACTGGAAAAACTATTCCATCCATATTTCATGACACCAACTTCTATCACAGTAGCTATATTAATTCATTTCTTCTATTTGTGAATGTCACCCCATCCCTTTACTAAACTGGAAGATTTTTTAAGGTCAAGAACTTTGTCTTAATCATCTTGCATTATGACTGACACCTCGTAGTGATCACACATATTTATTTTTTAAATAGGGATATATTTGGGGCATATCTGGTTATCTCAGATACAAGATTGATGCCATGAAAAGTCTCTCAGCTAAAAGGCTTCTGGCATTTTGATAATACTTTTTTTTTCCTTTTTAAAAAATATTTTATTTATTATTTCCAGAGAAAGGGGAAGGGAGAGGGGCAGAGAGGGAGAGAGACATCGATGTAGGGTTGTCTTTCACCCACCTCCAGCTATAGACCTGGCTGGAGGCCTGGCTTGCAACCCGGTTATGTACCCTGACTGGGAATTGAACCAGCGACCTTTGGGCTTGCAGGTTGGTGCCTTATCCATTGTGTCACCAGCCAGGGCAGTACTTTCTCTTTTCTTATCATTATCATTATATAAACTTGGAAAAATAGATCCTCTGCCCTGAAAGCTTAAGAGATTTGCTTTTATAAAATAAGTGGGGTCAGAATTAATTTTTAAAATTCAAATTTAGACTCTGTTGCAGGAGGTTTTTGAGGTTGATCCTCAAGTTGGACCCAAGTAATTAAAGGCTCTTCAACCCCTCCCCTGTCTTGAAATGTACATTCCAGCCACTGTTCCCATAGGGGAGCCTTTTCAAGAACTTAACCTTGAAAGAGGAAGGTATTTTTTATACCATCTGGATCATATATGTGATGAAACCCCATTAAGGTTTCTACGTAAACTTTTAAGATTCTGGTGCATGTGGGAAAAAAATCTACTCATCTTGTGGGCCACCCGCCCAAGGCTAGCTCTCAAAATTTCCAATCAACCAACAATGGACAAGCCAGCCAGCAGACTGAAGAAATTGGTCTCAGGAAAGAGGCTTCTGTTGGAGAAATCTTGAGTTGGCTTTCAACCTCTATGTGGGGAGAGGTGGCCTGTATGTTAGAAGTTTGTGGACTGTTTGATTATAGGGAAACTCCCAAACACCCGCTGCTTTAATGTGTTCATTTGAGGAACTACACATAATGGAAAATGGCAAAGAGAAACAAAGGGCTGCAACCATGGACTGGCATCTACCATGGCAGTTGTGGGCCACTGATGCCTGCTGAGAGGCTGAAGCTTGAGTTACAAAGCTGGAAGGAGAGCCCTGGCTGGTGGCACAGTGGATAAGGCACTGGCCTGTGAACCCAAAGGTCACTGGTTCTATTCCCAGCCAGGGCAACATAACCAGGTTGTAAGCCAGGTCTCTGCCAGGTCTCTAGCTAGGTCTGTAGCTGGAGGCAGGTGAAAGACAACCATACATAGATATCTCTCTCCCTCTCTGCCTCTCTCCCTTCCCCTCTCTCTGGAAAATAATAAATGAAATATTAAAAATAAAAACGAAGGTGGAAGGAGAACTGAGGTTAGAGAAGGACCTACAATTGTCCACTGTTTGCTGGCTTTAGGCGGCAAACATAGATAAGGCGGGGGAGCAGGATAAAAGGTTGGAGAACCTAGTGTGCTATTTTGCAAAACTAGAAGAGCACAAACTGCAGAGGGTTAAGGTCTGAGCACTTATGACAGAGCCTGATTAGGAGGATGCTAAGAGGTAGAATCCCTGAGAAAGTAAGGAGAACCAAGGGAAGGATGTTGTAGTGATTGACAGTGAAGCACCCAGTTGTCTGACCCCTCCTACAAAGGAATGGAAGCCATGAATCTGGTGTGGTATGCAACTTTCCTCTGTCTCTCCTTTGTATGGACAGCTTCAGATTTCTTCATCTGGGAAACTCCTGAGTTTTGAACCAACAGTGTAGCCAAATGCTAAATGTCTTACCAACTCCATTTTGAATTGACACTAGATTGTGCTGCCTTTCTGGATGCTGTTCCAATTTTCTATTATATACATATTAGTACATATATGTACTAATATAATTAATAAATATAACTTAAAACTTTAATTTTCTTTTAGAATATATTCTTTTATGTTAAGGTATGCAATGAGAAGATGAAGATTGAGATCACAGTAATTCTTTTAAAAATAGGTATAAAAATAAACCAAGTTGGATAATATATACTTGGTGAGTGAAATATTTTAAAGCTTTTTTTTGTTTGTTTTTAATGTAGTTTCCTTTGCACATCATGATTTTTGCCTTGGCCCTTAAGGCATTTGTTTTTTAAAACAAAGCTTTATTTCTCCCCCCATGTTCATTGCAGTCTTTCAATAAGACCATAAAATGAAAATAAGTTTACTTGGAAAATGTAGACTGATTTGTTATGAATATCAAGAATTATCAGCCAAGACCCCATCTGTACATTTTGAGCAAAGAAAAGAATATTTAAATTTTAGGACTCATTTCGACTCTCAGAGTATAAAATAATCAGTCATCTTGGACTTTAAGATTTGTTCATAAAGCTATTATTGCAATTGAAATGAAGTTGAACAAAAATAATAGACCATCATTATGATTATATCAATTGTAGCCATTATAGTAAACAGTTTTTATACATCTAATTTGTTTGCATCCCCAAAATTGAATCTTTTGAGCTCTTGAAGTTATAGCAACTTTATTTTCACTCAAAATGGGTTTTGAAAAGATTTCCCACCAGACATTCTTTTTTTGATTTAGGAATTATTTCTTCTGTTTTTTTTTTTTTTTCATTCTCCCTTTTTTCTCCCCCATACTTTAAAAATAAACACCACAAACCTTTGTCCTTTGTCTACAGCTTGAGAAGGTTCACTACATGGCTGTCTAATGAGGAAATTACCAGAGGGATGTCAGTGGCAGTCACACCCCTTTGCCACTGCAGGTTTGTTCCATTACTGACCAAGGATTTGGGCTATGTCTGTAGCCCATATGTTCTTCTGATGTCCTTATTTGGGATAACATTTAAGCAATGCTTGCTATAGCAATGCCCAATTGCACGACCCATAATTAGTTTGAATAACATTTTCCATTTCAAACCCTGATTTTACAGGGTTTACTACTTGGCCCATAAAATCTTGTTCCAAGCATATACTTGGCATAAGCAAATTTATCATAGAAATAAATCTTGAGCTCTATTCTTGAGCCTATGGGGTGTTCATATTAATTGACAGGGAAAAGCCCCTGCAGGTTTGTGAGAGGGTGGCAGCATCTTTGTTGTTCCTAGTTTTGTGCACAAGTTTTTTAACATCAGCAACAGACCTGGATTGGGGGGTTCAAATGTGGGGTTCGGATAATAAATACATAGATAATATCCTTATCTTTGGGGGATTAAAGAAGTGGCTAAGCATTCGCCAAGAAAGAATAGGAATGGTGTGAATTTGGGGGAGTGCCTCCCCTATGGATTTCAGAAATGAGCACAAGAGGCTCTCTCAAGCAACCAAGTCTTACGTAAAACTGGCGTTAAAAAAGAAGCTTGAATATTTTGGGTGATAAAACATACCTATTTGAATACCAGCACCTGTTCCCCGCAGCAGAATAGTTTGGCCAATATCCACTCAAATAACTAAACATTCCTGTTTCAATCAATTTATTTGATAGGGTCATCTATGGAAGGAAGTATCTTTTCTTTTTTGTGTGTGTGTGCATCAATTAGTGTACTGCAATGGTTCTCAAGGTGCAGCTCCTGAGCACCGTGAATGTCACCCGGGGACTTGTTAGAAATGAAAATTCTGGGGACCCATCCCAGACCTACAGAATCAGAAAGTGTAGGGTAAGGCCCAGTGGAATCTGTGTTTTTATCAGTGATTCTGAGGCCTGCTGAAGTGTGAGAATCATTGGTGTACTTACTGGTTAGGAAAATGGGCTGTGTGATCAGGGGGACCTGGCTTTTTTCCTTGGTTCTGCTTCTTCATTAATTAAACTCCTTGATCCTTAACATTTTGACTTGTATTTAATTATTTATTTATAGTAATGATCATATCACCACAATGATAAAGGTAATGATAATACGTACCTCATAGGGTTTTTGTAGTTATGCAATGAGCTAATATGTATGTTGACCCCTTAGCACATTGTCTGCTAGATATTCAGTGCCCAATAAATCATGATTTTATTCATAAAAATAAAGGGGAAAATGGGAGAGGCATTCTGAAGTTATCAAGACATGATAGAAGAATTTCTTATTTCTCTTAAGTCACTTGGCACATTTTGGAGGGGCATGAGTTTGGGAGTAGTTGAACTACTGGCTTATGAACCATGTAGCTAAGGCAGTTTGCCTCTTTCACTTTGGCCACTGAAGGCTTGTAACTCTCTCTGTACATAATGTAAGCCAAGACAGTGAGGAGAATGAAGGATGGATAGACAAATACTAGAAGCGATTTAAGCAAAGAATAATAAAGAAGTCTTCCTAAAGCAAGGAAAAATAATTTTCGAATTTTATGTTAGATGATTTCTCAATTGTTTTCAAGTTATGTAAATAGATGTTAATCAGTTAATAGAAGTATATTAAATGTCAATAGGGCAGAGGAATTTACTTGTTCACATGGTTTGTGAGAATTCTTTTTAGCATTAATTAGCTAATGTTTTGAAGATGAATGTTACTATAGAAGTTACAAAAATTATTATGTCAAAGATTGTGAATCTGTCATTACCAGGCATAATTACAATCTGTAGCTCTGCTTGTAATTGCATATATTTATATAATAATTTAGTGCCAAAGGAAAAGTAGAACATACCTTAAAGATTTAAATATAACTTCAAATAAAGAAAAATTATTCTAAGTAAATAAACACTGTAATGGTAAATTCTTAAACAATTATCTGGGATATTTGGCATGTCAAAACTTCATTAGTACTCTGATTAAAAACAAGTGATTTTTCACTTTGAACTTTGGAATTTATATTTATATTTTGAAGTTTTTTTTTTTTTTTTGTATCTCAAATGTAGCTTGAATTGCTCCTCTTTCTCTTTCTGTACACACACATTTTTTCTCAAAATTGAATTACTTCACATATATAAATACATATTAGAGTTATTTTTTGAAATAAAATAACTACATGGACACAATTCAAAGTTTTCCTTTCTCAGTTGAAAAATGGCAGTAAATGTAATTAATAATAAAACAGAATAATAAGGGGAACTAAGTCACTCAATTTTAGGGTACAACATTATAAGTTAGATATGACATAGTGATATAAAAAATTTAATAATAAGCCCCAGAAGGCATTATTTACTGTGTGAATGAGAGAAGGCGGGAGAATATTCAGGAAGCAGATGGGTGGATTGCATCGCAAATGTCTTCCAAGTGACAGTGAAATCTGAAAGGTTGGGAAATGTCCTCCTCTTGAAGGTATGGCAGACACGATGAGGAAGCAGTCTCTTCCTCTCTTTATTTCTTGACTGCAGTAGATGCTATAAGTAGCATGATGGATGGGATCACAATAATAGGATGTGAAATCAGTTGTATTTGGGTGTAAGTCCCTTCTCATTACTTCCTTCCTCTGTGACTTAGAGTGAGTCATGTAAGTGCTCTGAGCCTTAGTTTCCTGAAAGTTACATGATGGGCACGGTTAAACTCAAATGCAATAATGTACGCTGTCTGTCCTGAAAGCATCGGCTGTGCAAACTTTTAATTTATATTCACATTGGCTTGATACTTTCTGGACACAAATGTTAGTTGTTATTACCAAAAATGTTATCTCACATTATACCCAGTTTTCCCCCTTACTGGAAAATAATTAGTAGGACAAAGAGCTTGCTGCCTTTCTCTTACCCTTAGCACTTGAAGGAAGGCAGATTGAACAACTGAACCAACTGAGCTCTCAAGGTAACTGTGCTGCATGGACCTGGCCCTGGTCACTCTGGATCTTCAACCATCATGTTTAAGGACACATCTATATGCCAGTGGGTGAATTAGTTTATTTTTCATATGCCCAATGTATTCAATATATTAAGACTTTCATCTTTGGTGATTGGCAATATTCATTTTCTCTAACTCAGGAAACACCAATTGGGAGCCTTCTAAGTAGTTTTGGGAATCTGTGCTAGAGGGGAGCTCCAGAGGCAAAACATTTTGTATAAAAAGCCTCTTGGAATTTTGCTCAGTATTCTTCCTTAGCTGGCGTCGGAGGAGCCAGACCTTAATGTGACTTTTTCTCTATTGGCATCTTTGTGATGATGAGGTTTCATCACATGTTGGTAGTTTTCTTTAATGTGTCTGGGGATTTAGCAAGGGTTGGAGCTACTTGGAAAACAAATGTACAATAAAATGACTTTCCACTTCCTCTCATTTTGTTTTCTTTTTTGTTTCTCATTATGTAAATTCCAGAAAATTAATCATGCATTAGAATAGGACAGGCAGAGCCTTTTTGGTCAGAGTTCTTCATTCATTTTTGTTAGATGCTCAGGAACAGAGTACTTTAATGTTGTGAGAAGAAGGGGGACTGAATATATTCAAGAATATCTTTGATTACGTAAAGGAAAAATATCAGGCCCAGAATTTTTCACAATACAAGGCTAAGAGCAGCATGTTACAATTAATCACTCCAGGAGAGAGGGATTTAGCCTTTTCATAGGAGTTGAATGGTTGAAACACTTTAAACAAATATATCAGAGAAATTTTCTTTTGGGATTATTATTAATTTAGCTCATGTTAACCCATGATAAAACTCTAGCTTTGAGTAAATCTAACTCTCGATTGATTTTTTTCTGGAAACCCTCTGCCAGATAATTTTGTGGCAACTTGGGCCAGTAATGCCTTGCTTCACTTCTTTTTTTCCCTTCTGCTATTTAACAACACCCTACCCTAAGCCCAGTTCTTTGACCCCTATCTACAACCATTAATTATCAATCATGTCATGTGAACTTCCCAGTGTTCAAAGCACTTTCCATGCATTATCCTATTTGAGTTTTGTAGCAATTCCGAGTGCAATGCTATTATTATTTCTATTTTGTGGAAAAGGAATTGAGGTGCAGAGATTAAATAAATTGTCTGAGGTCCCTTGGCTAATAAGTATTGGACCACAGATCAACTCCCAGGGTGCCTGTCTTTTAGGAGGCCCAAGAGCTTGATGACTCTCTCTCAACCTTAGTACTTCAAGGGAGGCAGATTGGGCAACTAGCCGGCCGAGCTCATAGGGTGACTGTGATGCATGGGCATAGTCCTTCATCAGGAAGAAACTTAAGAACTTAGTTTGGTAGCTCAGGCGACTCAGTTCAAACTCAGCTTCACTATAATGATCTTGCTTTAGTTTCGCATTTCTGCCTTGTTTGTGGGGTTCATCCCTGTTCCCTGATTTATGTCATGCTCCTTATGATTGTGTTTCTGTCTTATTCCCTATACCAGGATTTCTCAACAGTGATATTATTTTGAACCATATAATATTTGCTGCAGGAGTCTGTTTGGTCCACATAGGATGTTTAGCAGCATACTTGGCCTCTACTTGCCAGGTGCCCAAAGTAACCTCTCAAAGTGTCTCCAGACATTGCTAAGTGTTCCCAGTGGAGGACATAACTCTTGCTTGGAAACCCCTGTCCTGTAGCTACCCCTTACTGGATGGTCTGATAATTACTTTGTCCTGCCCCAACCTTGACTGTCTTGTGTCAGTTTTTGCTCAATAACAGCCCTGAGTGTCAATCCTGTGCCTGGGCTTTCTTAGCACCACAAGCCCCTGAGACCAGCTGCTTCCTGGAATCTCTGCATATTTTCTGGTTTGTACACTCCATCACTATGTATCTGTCTTGGGACACACCTGTTGGCTAGGACTTCCAGTATTATGTTGAATAAAAGTGATGAAAGCAGATATCCCTGTGTTCTGATTTTAAGGGACATGCTTTTAGCTTTTGCCCATTGGGTGTAATGTTGGCTGTGGGTTTGTCATATATGGCTTTTATTATGTTGAGGTATAATCCCTCAATTAAATGGGTGCTGGATTTTATGATATGATATGAGCATGTGATTTTAATATTTTTTGTTGTTGTTGTTTATGTGATGTAACACATTTATTGATTTGTGAATATTGTACCAACCTCGCATCTCCAGAATAAATTGCACTTGATCATGGTGTATGATGTTAACATATTGCTGGACCCATTTGCTAATATTTTGTTGAGGATTTTAGCATCTATGTTCAACAGGGATATTGGCCTATATATATATTTTCTTTTTAGTGTCTTTACCTGGTTTTGGAACTAGGATATTTCTGGCTTTATAAAATGAGCTTGGAAGTCTTCTCTCCTCTTGAGTATTTTGGGATAGTTTGAGGAGATGGTTCTTCTTTGAATGTTTGATAAAACTCAACTGTGAAGCCATCTGGTCCAGGATTTTTATTTGCTGGGAGTTTTTTTTTTTTTTAAATTACAATTTCATTTGTTGTGATCAGTCTACTCAGGTTTTCCACTTCTTTCTGATTCTTCCTGATTCAGTTTTGGAAGATGTAAATTTCCAGAAATTTATTTGGTTTGTTCAGATTATCCAATTTCCTGGCATATTGTTCATAATATTTTCTTATAACCCATTGCATTTCTGTGGTGTCAGTTGTTGCTTCTTCATTTTTTCTTTTATTTGGGCTTTCTCTTTTTTTCTTGATTAGTTTGGTTAATGGTTTATCAGTCTTGTTTATCTTGTCAAGGCTTATGGTTTCATTGATCTTTTATATTGATTTTTAGACTTTATTTTGTTTATTTCTACCCTGATTTTATTATTTCCTTTCTTCTACTTACTTTTGGCTTTGTTTATTGTTCTCTTTCCAGTTGCTTTGAATGTAAAGTTAGGTTGTTTATTTGAAAATTTTCTTGTTTCTTGTGGTAGGCTTGTATTGTTATGAATTTCCCTCATAAAACTGCTTTCCCAGTGTTCTATAGGTTTGGGTTTGTTGTGCTCTCATTTTCATTTGTTTCACAGTATCTTTGATTTCTTCTATGATCTCATTGTTAACCCATTCATTATTTAGTAACATTATTTAGCCTTCATGTCTTTGTGTGTGTTTTTGTGTTGTTTCTTGTGATTGATTTATAGCTTCATACTATTATAATCAGAGAAGATATAATTTCATTCTTTTGAAACTTATTGAGACTTATTTTGTGTTTGAACATGTGGTCTATCCTAGAAAATGTTCAATGTACCTTTGAAAAGAATGTGTGTTCTGCTACTTTGGGGTGAAGTACTCTGAAGATATCAATTAAATCTATCTGATCTAATGTGTCGTTTAAGGTTGTTGTTTCCTTGTTGATTTTTTTTGTCTGCAAGATCTAGCCATTGATGTGAATGGGGTGTTAAAATCACCTGCTGTGCCCTGGCTGGTAGCACAGTGGTTAAGGCACCGGCCTGCGAACCCAAAGGTCGCAGGTTCGATTCCCCAGCCAGGGCACATACCAGGTTGCAAACCAGGTCTCTAGTCAGGTCTCTGGCCGGAGGCATGTGAAAGGCAACCATACATTGATGTCTTTCTCCCTCTCTGCCTCTCTCCCTTACCCTCTTTCTAAAAATAATGAAATAAACTCTTTAAAAAATTAAAAAAAAAAATCACCTGCTGTGACTGAATTACTATCAAGTTCTTTCTTTATGTCCCTCAAAATTCCTTTACATATTTAGTTAATTCTATGTTGGGTGCATTAATGTTACAAGGATCATATCCACTTGTGGGATTGCTCCCTTTCTCAATATGTAATGTACGTTTTTGTCTCTCACTACAGTATTTGTTTTAAAGTCTATTTTGTCAGATATAAGTATTGCTATACTAGCTTTATTTTCATTTCAATTTTTATGAAATAGCTTTTTCCATTCTTTTACTTTTAGCTTGTGTGTATTTTTTATTCTGAGATGAGTCTCTTCTAGACAACATATACATGGGTCTTATTTTCTTACCCATTTAATTACCCATGTCTTTTGGTTGGAGCATTGAAGCCATTTACATTTAAAGTGATTATCGATAAGTACATATTTATTTCCATTTTATTCTTTTTACTATGCCCCTTTGTTGGTTTTCTTTCTTCTTTTTGTTATTCTAAAATAAGACCCTTTAACATCACTTGTAATACTGGTTTGGTGGTAATAAACTCCTTTAGTTTTTTTGGTCTGGGAAGTTCTTTTTTTTCTCTTTCAATTTTAAATGATGGCTTTGCTGGTAATGTAGTACTGGTGGTAGGTCCTGGCTTTGCATCATTTTGAATATTTCATGCCAATCCTACCTGGACCAAAATGTTTCTGTTGAGAAATCAGCTGTCAGTTTTATGGGAACTCCCTTACAGTTAACTTGCAGTTTCTCTTGCTGTTTTTAAGATTCTTTGTCTTTAATTTTTGTTTGCCATATTAATTGTGGTGTATTTTGGTGTGGGCCTCTGGGTTCTTTTTGTTTGGGACTCTCTGTCCTTCCTGGACTTGTGTTCCCTTTTCCTTCACCAGGTTTGGGAAGAATTCTGTCGCTATTTCTTTAAATAGGTTCTTAATCCCTTGCTTTCTCTCTTCTCCTTCTGGTATACCTATAATGCACTTTATATTGTTCCGAAAGTCCTTTAAATTATTCTCATTGTTTTTATTTTACTTTATTTTTACTTTTAAAAGATTTTATTTATTATTTTTAGAGTGAGGGGAAGGGAGAGAGGCAGAGAGCAAGAGAGATATCAATATATGGTTACCTTTCACCTGCCTCCAGCTATGGGCCTAGCTGGAGACTTGGCTTGCAACCTGGTTATGTTGCCCTGGCTGGGAATTGAACCAGTGACCTTTGGGTTCATGGCCTGGAGCCTATCCACTGTGCCACCAGTCAGGGTTATTGTTTTTCAATTATTTTTTCTATTTTCTTCTCTGATTGGGTATTTTCTACTACCTTGTATTTACTATCACTGATTCTATATCCTCTGCTTCATCCAACCTACTGTTTATTTCTTCCAGTGTATTCTTTATTTGATATTGTATTCTTAACTTTTGACTGATTCTTTTTTTAAATTTCTATGTCCTTTTTCATGCTGTTGAGCATTCTTATAATTATTACTTTGAATTCTATATCTTATAAATTGCTTGCCTCCATTTCACTTACCTCTTTTTCTAGAGATTTATCTTATTCTTTCATTTGGAGCATGTTTCTTTGTCTCCCCATTTTGGCTTCCTATTTGTATTTGTTTTTATGTATAGATAGATTTTCTATGACTCCAAGACTTGGTGAGATGGCCTTATGTAGTTGGTGTCCTTTGGGGTCTGGTGGTGCAGTCTTCTTAATCGCCTGAGCTGGATGTTCTAGTCATGCCCCTTGTGTGAGTTATGTGGACTTTTCTTTTGTGAGTCTTGAGTGCTCTTGGCTCATTAATGCGTAGGATTGACCCTCAGGCTGATGGACTATGAGGCTTATTTCTGACCATGGCATGAAAGCTGCTATGCAGGTCCTGACCACAAGAAGCAGAATTTGCTTCAGCAGGGTCTAGTGAGATCTCCCTTTGGATATGAAACTTAGGGATCCTGCTCGGATGTTGTCTGAAGCTGGCCTCTGAGTGTGTTGGTTCTGGGCATCTTGGGAAAGGCAATGTCAGATGCTGCCTGTGATTGGCTTTGAGTAACCTGTTTGGAGTTACCAGTGATCCACAGTTGGAGGCTTTGTTGGGCCCGGGCTGCATGGGGAGGACCAAGATGGGTGCCAAGGCTGGCTTTTACCTGCGCTACTTCCTGGGGCAGGTCAGCAAAAGTCCCAATTATCCTGCTTTTACCTGCCAGTTGCCAATTAGGCTCAGTCACTGAAACAACCTCTGGTAGCACTCAAGTTGCATGGGGTAGGCTCTTGATGAGGTAGGGATGAGTGGTGTTCACCAAATTGATACAGGTTCAAGCTTGATGCCAGGTTGGGGTTCGAGGCTACTCAGCAAATGCTCCAGGTATACTCAGTCTAGCTACCACCCACTAGGTGCTCACATACCGTCATGTTGGGGCAGGGCCTCAGAGTCATCAGGGGGTTCAGCAGAATTTATCAGGCCCAAGCAGACTAAGATTTGGCCATGTGAAGAGAGGGCTCTACTCCAGTTATGCATGAGTGGGAAAAATGGTTCTGACCTAGAGCCACACAATGCAGCCTGTGCCAAATTCTGCCAGGGTGAAACGGAGTTCAGCAGAGTGGGGCCACTGGGAGCAGAGAGGACAGCGCTAGTAAGTCTCCCCTGGGGCTAGGGGGTGCTGGTCAGGCCTCTGACCCGGAGCCAAAATAACCCAGTCACTGAGCTGTCCAACTTCTGCTCCCTGGCCCAGACAGCTGGCTCCTCCGAAAGGTGAGCTCTGTAGTGCAGGATGAAGGAAGTGTGGGGATATTGTATTTCCCCAGGCTGATGCCATTGGTGGGGGAGTGTTCCACCCCAAAAATAGTGTCTGTGGTGTGGGTGAGGGACAGGGGTCCTGATGGCTGTCTTTTCAGCTCTCTCCCCAGAGCCACAAACCCCAGCCTCTCCTCATGTGACTCTAGTCTGCTCTGTCCACCCCCTACCCCCAGAGTGAAGTATCTTAATTAAGTTAAAGTGTTAAACTTTCTATTAACTGTTCTTTTTAAACTTATTTCTTGGCATGCTTCTAAATGAATGTTAGAATTTATCAGGTATGAAAAATACTCAGTTGACTATAGGCCAAAATAACATTTCAATTACAGATTACCATGAGGGAATTGATAGTTTTAAAATACTGAATTTAAAAAATCTGGATGATGTTATCATACTCCATTTATGCTGGTCTTTTCTTTTAGGAAAGTTTTCTTTAAATTGGTACAAAACTTTTTTGTTAATTTGATCATTTTTATTGTTATTGTGAATTAGATCTTAAAAATGTATTTTCACCCTGGCAAATGGGGCTCAGTTTGCAGGAGGTTATCCCATATACTGAAAGTTTGCAATTTTGATCCCCATTCAGGGAGCATGTGAGAAGCAACCAACGGACATTTCTCTGTTACATCAATGTTTTTTTTCCTTCTCTCTCTCTTCCCCTTCCTCACTCTCTAAAAGCAGTGAAAAAAATGTCCTCAGGTAAGGATAAGCATATGTATTTTCTAATTGTTCACCCCAATGGATGGTGTTGATTTTTGTATATCTATTTTGTTCCCTTGCTGCATACCTTCATTTTTAGGTGATGCTTTTGGAGTCATTTGATTCTTAGAGAATGCAGTTTGGTCTGATGTGGGATGAGTTACAATGTGATGCTCAATGCTCAGTGGGTTCCTAAGTCTTTAACAAAGGTGTGCCCATCCGTCACACAGACAGCAGCCCCATCTCAGGCCTCTTCTCAGGCCTCGCTTCTATTTACTTGCCCTGGTTCCTCCTCTGCTGCCCCGACTTACTCGTATCCTGGTTCCTCCTCTTTACTTTGTTTAGTTAACTCATTAGGATCCTATATCCCAACTGGACTTCTGTCCACCCTCTTGGTTTCCCAAATTTGCAACAATATTTCCCCTACTAGGCTCAGCTCTCCAGAACCCTGTCCTTCTCTCCCACAAGTAGGCTATTTTTATTAATTTATTGTTGTATTACAATCATTTCATTTTCCCTCACTATTCTCCCCTGTCCTATCTACCCCAGACCCTAGGCTAGACAGTTTAAAGTGCAGCAGTGAAATTAACTAAACAGCCCTATCATATTCTGTCGCCCTCAACCAAAAAACCAAAAACCAAAAAACAAACACCCCCACCCCTAAACTCCATAGAATGATTTAACAGTAAGGGAAACAATTTTAATTGAGCACTTGGCTATGTTCTAGCCATTTTTCTAGGTTCTAGAGCAGTGGTCTCCAACTTTTTGGCACTAGGGAACAATTTTGTGGAAGACAATTTTCCATGAACCAAGGGGTAAGGGATGATTTCAGGGTGATTCAAGTGCATTACATTCAAGCTCTCCTCCAGCCATTAGCCTTGGTTCCTAACAAGCCTGGACCAGTACTGGTCCATGGTCCAGAGGCTGGGGAATCCTAGGAAAATAGTTATGAATGTGGAAGGCATGCTATCCATCCTCATGCTGCACCTATTTCATGGGGAGTCCAACTTGAAGAGGACATCTTCCATACTTTTCTGGGGTCATTGTTAGTTAGTGTTGGGATTCTGCAGGTTTTCAGGACTTCCTACCACTTCCTGGGAAGGATTTTCATTCACTTCTCCTCTCAATGCTTGGGAGAATGAAGAGTTAAAACCAGATAAAAACAAACTATTTTCATTTAAAAGAACTAATAAATGCTGTTGGAAATTTTCACTTATGTGCAACTTTGTTATAGTATTTATGCACACAATTTTATTTTATATACATATAGTCATTTCCTCTACTTGTTGCAAGTGACCATAGAAATAAGGACTTAAGGCATATATTTTTTATTCTCTGCGACACAGCCTAGACTCTTTCACAGAGTTGATGCTTAATATTTGTTGTCTTTCTGGATGGGGTGACTAGGTAATATTCCTCAAACTCTGATCTCATTTAGATGGTTTCTAAGACACTTTAAATGATAATTCACTGTACCTTCCTTAAAGTTTGGAGTTTTAAAAAGGCAAGGGAAGAATGAGGTGTGCTAAGTGAAGATGGCAGCAATTGCGGTCTTGGGTGGCATATTTTGTTGTGTTAAATGAGAGAACTCACTCTCATCTGTGGTTTGTTAATTACTGTTTTTTTTTTCCTTGGAGAACAAAGAAGTAAGAAAAAATTTCTTTTAAACAAAAGCCAAGAAATTATTATAGATCTTTTCTTTTGACATTCCTAAACAAGAACAGGCCTAGATGGTGTCATCTTTAATTCTTGTCCTAACTGGTATTGATTTTTTTTCAGATTGCCCTGAATTATTGCCCAATTTTTGTTGTGTGTTGGATGAGCACATTCTGTATGGAACACCTAAGGTTTCTTAGCTGTCTACTTATATACAAAATATTATTTTTTCTTCTTCTGAGTTTGATTAACAGTTAACTTCATGTATATTATTAGTTATCCTTTGAGTTTTTCTTTTTGTAAGGGTGGACTAACATCTAAGGCCCCAGAGAAAAGAATTTGTGGTGACTGTATTTGGAATTTTCCCCTTATTATCTCCATATGGCAAACTTACAACTTGACAGAAAACTAGATGTTGAATTATATGATTCAGAGATGTGTACTTTTGTTTTAGATTTTGTATGCTTTCTTTCTAGATTTTCTTTCTGTCTTCTGGCTTAAGAAATACTGGGAAAAGTCATAGAATAAGTTTCATAAGGAGCTTATGAAAAACTTCAAAATCATTTTTCCAAGCTTCAAAAAATGCTTCGGGGATTTATGAAAACGTGAGGGGAGATTTGCTATTTCGTTTATCATATTCAAACCAGAAACACAGTGATGTTCTAATAGCTTAGAATTGGACTGAAAGTTTCTCAGAGCAGATTTCAAATGGGGCTACAAATAAAATTTACAAGAGTCATTTGAAATTCTAATTTCCATCGGTCATACATCAGAGATGTGACAAGATTGCTGATCTTCATGCAAAGAGCAACTAGTGAGCAGTGCTTATGAGCCTGTTCATCTTTTTGTGACTTGGTGACTGCACACTAAGACGGGTGAATCATTTTAGCTCTCTTTAAAGGGTGCCAAATCTACTTATGATCAAAACAAAAGCACCTAACCTAGTAAATTAGACATTCTCTGTAATAAATAATCACATTTAGTGTATGGCAAAGATCGAGAAGAAGATGGTCTAAAGTTATCTACATGTATCTCAAGGGGCTATTCATTTTGAGAATTAACAAAGCTGGAATTTGAAGACAATGTTTTATTGAGAAGCTGGATGCCTTACTTAGGTGTCACTGATTTTAAAGCTGAGTTTATAAATTCCTGCTCACTTGTTTAAGTCTCTTGGTAAATGTGTTTGTGAGAAGGAAGGAGGGGGAGAGAGATGTAAAAGTTTTGGTTTTAAGCATTTTTATAGTGTGCAGTCACCAAGTGAATAAAGAAGTTACAGCTAGAGAAAGAGTGCGGAGAGAGAGAGACTGTGAACCCAGTACACATGTTTTTAAACATGTGATCTTGCCCTTTGATATTTTCTGAAGAGATAGCTAAGTTATTCTTGAATTTATATTGCTATTTCCTTTTTTAAAAAAGAATTTATTTATTATTTTTAGAGAGAGGGGTAGGGAGAGAGGCAGAGAGAGAGAGACAGACATGAATGTATGGCTGCCTTTCACCTGCCTCCAGCTACAGACCTGGCTGGAGACCTGGCTTGCAACCTGGTTACGTGCCCTGACTGGGAATCGAATCAGTGACCTTTGGGTTCACAAGCCAGAACCTTATCCACTGCGCCACCAGCCAGGGCTTTTTATTGCTATTTCTATTTGCTAAATATGCTTTTATTTTTTATTCCTGACATACATAAAATGGCTATGGACCCAAAGGTTGAACATGGACCTGGTGGGTACCAAGACACTGGTGTTGTTAGGCTTTTGTTGGTACACTTAAACTCAGCTAGCTCCTCTTCCCCACCTCTAGATATTTTTGCTGGCCTTTCATTTTTGTGTTAGTTTATTTTTAATGCAGTATGAAAAAGATAATTCTTAAGTCAGTTTAGGCATTGAGGTCTAGTTTGTAGAGTGAGATTATGTTAATAACAATTACTAATCTTTATTGATACCAGGTGCCAGATACTCTGCCAAGCATTTTGTGAATATTATTTAATTAACCTGCACTGCTACACTAAGGGGTGGGTACTAAGGGGTCTGACATTGTAGACATGGGGAAATTTAGGCACAGAAAGTTTAAATAAGTTGGGATTTGAACCCAAGCATAGTGACTGCAGACCCAGGGTTTTAAACCAGAGCTTCACAGTGCCTTCTTTCTGACCAATAAGGCAGTCATGAGTGACTGGATCAAAATTAAAGTAAAAGCACTTGTATTCTCAGGTGTTCTAGACACTGAATTGTTTACCCACTGGTCATTTATTTCCACTTTCCTACCATTTTGTTTAGGACCTGAGTAACCAAGAACTTCAAGCACTGCCCCAGCCTCAGAAAGTGAAATAATGATTAGTCTAAGCCAAGACTGGTCACTCCATTATTTTGCCATTAATTGCTTTTGGGAATGGTCTTGCAGCAGAATACTCTTCAGCTATCAAGATAATTCTACATAATGGCATCTGGCAAAGTGTACTTCATTTTGAAAAAAGGATAACAAAGAGGTGCATTCTGTTCTCCTTTCTTAAGATTGAATGGTGGGGCCCTGGCTGGTGTGGCTCAGTGGACTGTGTGCCAGCCTGCAAACTGAACCAAAAGGTCACCAATTTGATTCCATTTAGGGCACATGCCTGGGTTGTGGGCCATACCCCCAGCTGGTTGTGTGTGAGAGGCAACTGATCTATGTATCTCTTACACATTGATATTTCTCTTCCTCTTTAAAGAAAAAAGATTGAATGGTGGGGTATAAGGCTTGGAGCAGCTACAGCCAGCTTGCAACCACAAAGATGTAGATTGAGGAACAGAGCCCATTGAGAATGGCAGAAAGGCATCGCGTCCTTGTGGACTGTCCTTAAGGGGCTACGTTAATTAATTGTGGAACTTCTTTACCTCTAAACTTTTTCATTTGGAGAAAATAAGCATACCCAACTGATTAAGCCATTTTGAACTGAGGTGTTTTTTTTTTTTTTTTTGTAGCCTTAAACATTTTAACTGATACATCTGGGTTCCAGACCAGGCCCTACCCCCATGTCTTCTGCATCTTATTCCCTTACAGGTGATACCACGTTGTGTTGTTCTTTATAGTTTGTGTTAGTTGAGAAACTGGCTCTAAGCTCTTCTGAACAGATGTTATAGGCTTTTCCAAACAGAGGTATTTTGAACAAAAGTGGATAGTTTTGACTTTCAGAACTAAATATTTACAGTGTCTCCAAGCTTCTAAAGCTGTCCAGGAAGAAAATTGTGAGTGAATGCTCTATCACGTACAGAGCAGAATAAACAACGCACATGAGAGCCCGCAGGGGACTGTCAAACTACATAAAATTTTACACATCTTTAAGCAAATTACAGAGGCCAGTGCAAAATGAGCACGAAGAGCTGGGAGTGGGTTTGGGACCCTCCCTGAGGAGTTCTCTCTTCCCCTGTGAATATCCAAGAATGATTATGTTCCTCCACAAATGTGCTCTTATTATCACCATGAGATAGTTGAAGAATTCAAATAGAGCAGACAGGTTTCTCAATTGCAGTTTAAAATACTCCTGATTGACATTAACCCTATGTGTGAAGAGACCACAACCAAATGGAAAGTGTTCATAAAAGGTCTTAACTTCTGTTTTTCTTTTTGAAGCATATGGGATGCCTCTAGGAAAGTGAAAGACATATTTCAAGGCCTTCTCAGCTGCGGCTTATTATCACCAGCTGTGACATGTCTTCGATGTCAGCAGTACACACGTTACATTTCATAAAATGAAATTCAGAGTACTTTAAAAATATATATGTATTTTATTGATTTTGTGATTGTAGTTGTCCCAATTTTGCCCCCTCTGCCTCCCTTCCACCCAGTAGCCCCCATTCCCTCCAGAAATGCCCCCCTTAGTTCATGTCCATGTGTCATGCATATAAGTTCTTTGGCTTCTTCATTTCCTCCATTCTTAACATCTCCCTGTCCATT
The DNA here is from genome assembly GCA_004026585.1 of Noctilio leporinus. Taxonomy (NCBI): domain Eukaryota; kingdom Metazoa; phylum Chordata; class Mammalia; order Chiroptera; family Noctilionidae; genus Noctilio; species Noctilio leporinus. The sequence continues at coordinate 29,176 of PVIW01001582.1, forward strand.
CTGTAACCACCAATGTGTATTTTTGTTTTTTCTTTCATATCCAGACAACTCACCATTTAATTACTGCTTTCTGTCAGCCTCTCAAGTCATATTAATACAAAGTTTTCTTTTCATATTTTCAAAATGCTTATGTTAATTCATTTGTTTAAATAATTACTTTTTAAAATAACATCACAAGAACCTAGTATAAAGGAACCATGGACATGGACAACAGGTGGGATTGACTTTGTGGGGGGATGGGTGGGTGGGGAGGGGGACAGAGAGGAGCAAAAAGGCGATGGATGTAATATAACAACAATAAAAAAAAAAGTAAGATACATTATGTTACTTTATCATTTTCAATAAATTCTCAGCAAGATAAAAAAAAAAAAAGTAACATCAATTGCAATATTTCCAAACACATGCACAAATAAATTTACACACATATAAATATTTACAAATGTTCCACTAGGAAATATTTCTGCTCCCGGAACAGTGAGAGTGCTGTCTTTTGGATTATAATCCCTCGGTGGCAAGGAACATTTCTTATGAATGGTTCACTTGAATCTGTCAGGGTGAGGTATCTCAAACTCTACACTCATAAATTGGTTGGGAATTATCTCTAGGACTGGATCAGAAAACCTGGTAAATTATAAATGCTGATTCCTCTCCCCACCGGATCCATGGGACCAAATATTGTGTCTAGAAACCCTTCCAGTGGGTCTTGGAGGTGGTGTGACTCCTTGTGAGATGCATGACAGGGAAGTAAATATTGCCTCTAGTTCATTTGGCCTCAGTTATTAATGAAGGATGGTGAGTTTATCTGTTTAGGAGTGTTTCCCTCAGTAGATGGTGAATGCCTTGAGAAAAAAGGCACTGTATTTTTATAAATTCCCAGCATGTAACCCCTTGTCTGAGACATAGTAGCAGACAATCAATAAACTCCATAAGGTTTTATCCCCCTTTAGTTGTATGAGGTCACTAAGACAGAACTAAAGACAAATGCAGTGATGTTCTATCCTGCTTCTTCACCAGGGTATAGAATGAGCTAAGTAGACTCCAACCCAGTTGGTGATCCAAGTGCAGCCAAAGCTTTTAAGGGGAGGGATAGTCTCTTGGACTTGATTTGCCCTGGACAACAAAGGCGAAAAGCCAGATGTGATTTTGCAGGAAATCTGTAGTGTTCTCATTACAGCTCTAGGAGCCAAAGCGAAAGATCCTTCCCTTTCCTCTAAGTACTGCATTTTGGAGTTGGCAACCACCTAATAAGGTTTGTCCATGGTTACTAAAGAATGGAAGGCTAGAAAAATATTAAATGTAGGGTCCAATTAACCACAAATGACACAAAAATGGAAAATCTAATAAGGAAGCTGGGCTAGCAAGTAAGATTGAGGCTTTCATAAAACTGATCAACATAATGAAACAGAAATGTATTAGGTGCGGTACCTGTGACTCAAGATTGAAGTCCCTGTCCCCAAATATACCTAATGCAATTCCAGAGATGAGGAAATTCCCAAGTGTCGTGTGCGTTATTATGCTTCTCCCAGTGATCAAAATGCAGGATGCTCTTGCAAATGCTAAGGAAACTGCCTGGGCAATGACAAGCAGAATGCCATTGTTGGAATATAGTATTTTATGCTTATAAGGTACCTTTCTTCCCACAGTACAGTGGAAAGCATATGAAAATACTGAAACATATTACTTGTTTATAAAAGCCAGCGCAGAGTAGAATGAAGCAAGGGAAGAAAGCTGGTGCAGAAGAGGAAACTTGACTCTTGTTCTTTGAAGGGGGCCAGAGATGTTTAGTGTTTAAACAGGCCCACAGGAGCGTTCATTTTAAAATCTAAATTATTGTCTGGGTCAGAACGACTTTGTAAGTACTCAGCTCTGGGATGGTGTCTGTTAATATGCGTTCAGGGTTTCTTAAGCAACTGGGATTCTGTCAGGAAGAATTAGCATCTTCAGTTTTGTTTTTCTCCACCCCATGGTTGCAGCAAAGCACACAGTTCTCAATATTACACTTCAGTGAACTGTGACTACAAGAGAGTAGGCTGTTCAAAGAGAATACTGTATTTATATGGTGTGTTAATGGGCATTTTCACAATACCCTCTCTCCTTCCTTCTCACTCTTGAGAAGAGGAGCAGCCTCCAGAAGAGGTGGCATTTCTAATTTGGGGATATAGACCTAGAAGAGGGAAGGTGTACATAAAGCCGGGGAGCATCCATGGAATAGTGGTAGGGCTGTTCATTTCTACCAGAGTTCACATGAGGGGTAAATAGGATCGAAGTCTCAAAAGGAAATTCTGATTGATATCATTGATCCTTGCCTTTGTATCTGGAACTGTTTTAAGTGCTCCCATATCATTTATTTACTTTTTACCATGAGCTTATTAGCTAGGTGCCTATCAGCATTTTATTTTTTTTAATGATTTTATTCATTATTTTTAGAGGGAGGGGAAGGGAGGGAGGAAGAAAGGAAGAGAAACATCAACGTATGGTTGCCTTTAATCATCCTCTAGTTGGGGACCTGGCTGGAGACCTGGCCTGCAACCCAGGTTTGTGACTTGACTGGGAATCGAACCAGCAACCCTTGGGTTCACAGGCCAACACTCGATCCAATGAGCCACACCAGCCATAGCTAGGTACCTATCAGCATTTTAGAGGCTCAGAAAGGATAAGTAACAGGTAAAGGAAAAGTCACAGTGCTAGTAGGGAGTGGGCCCTGGATCTGAGTACAAGCAATCCAATCTGCAGATGAACTCAACTCCCACAGTCTAGCCCCGCCTACTGTTAGAGTAAGATCAGACCTTGGGGCCTTGAACAATATATGCAATTATTTACCCTTTATTCTGTATGTAGGTCAATGGTGTGGAAACATTTTTGAGGTTGTGGACTGCTCCTTCAAATAACATTTTGCCAATATATTAAACAGGTAATAATGAAAGTGCCAATACACTAAAAGAGACATTCAGTGTATGAACAGATCAAAGGGAATGTGCTCTGGTTGAAGTGGGAAAGGATGTCGATCCCACCTGCTCGGCTGCTTTCTCTGGTGTGGCCTGTGAGACTCGTCTGAGGCACCCCAGCGTCTAGGCTGGCAATGTTGGCTGTGTACAAGGACAATCTGGCATTTTTGAATAGAGCTGTGTATTTCTGAATGGGATATTTTAGAAGTGTTTCTGGTATTGATATGCAAGGCCGTGATGAGGAGAGAGAGAGAAAGTAGGCTGATGAACAACCGGTTACAAGGTCACTGTTGGGGCCCCAAGCCTAATTTGCTGAAGGCCTGTTCTGGGCCATCAAAACAGAGCAAGGAGTGGCTGTGAAGGGAGAAAGAAGCAAAAGATAAGCGGTTTATAGTGAAAAGTAATGAAAGGGGAAAAACATCTTTCAGACAAGAGTACTTTTGCATTCAAAATGCAAGGTGTCAAGAATCAAGGGACTCATTTGCTGAATTCTTTTTAGTATATTAATTTAGTTCATTTTCTTACAGAATACAACTTATTCAGTTCAAAATATCTTTTTTTTTTTTAGTTTAAAAATTGTTTTCCTGACATATTTTAAAAGGCTGTTTCAAGATGCAGGATGGATAGAATATGCACTCAGGCATTGACTAAATGGACATGATTAATTTAAATCTCAGTATGGCCTGTCACTACCCTCTGATATCAAACAAACAAGAGATTGATCCAGCGTCATGGGACCAACGGAGGGAAACCCAAATGCGTTTAGTGAGCTGCGTGCGGGTTGTGGTTCCACAGGTCTGAATGCAAGGAATGTCCTTCTGGTTTTCAGAGTCAATAGAACATTCATGCTGATTACATCAAGCTCTTAAATCTCTTTCACTTCTCGATGGCAACCAATGAGATTATGGAATTTTTGAAAAATTTTCAGTCTGAAGTTAGATGGATATGTTGTTATGAGATGGATGAACTTTCTCCCCCAAAACTACAGTTTAGACCTAGAATCATAAATCATTTTTAATTGACTAAAGCTGGTCCCCGTAGAAGAGTAATCAAAATTTAGTGCTGGCTAATGAATCCACTGTGAAAGACAATTTGTAGCACTTCCGATGGATGACATTGTTTTTAAACTGGCACTAAATTGCTCCGATTAATTCCATTTGGATTTATGAATAAACATTCGTTCTCCTTTGGGCTTTCTAACCTCTCTTTGCCTTAGGAAACTTGCCTCGGCTCCATCAATGCATGATGTTTCCTTCCAGTGAGGGATATGATTTATACACTAATGACTTTCTAATTTCTATTTTCTAAAAAGCCTATCTCTGGGGACAGCACATTCTTGGGTGGTTAAAGCAATCTGTTGGGTAAAATATAAGTGAATAATTAACATTTGGAAATGTTAATGTAAAGAGAAAGTGTGATTTAATGAGCTGCTTTTGTAACAAGTTAGAACACCGAAGTTGTTGGGGAGAGTTTCTCCCACCCCACCCCTGGCTTCAGGGCTATTCCAGAAGCTGTAGTGAAGTATTTCTCTAAATCGCTAGAGTGTGAAGGCTTTCTAATGCTTCCCAGAATGCCAAAGGGGGATACTAATGAACACAAACTATAATACAATTCCAATTTTACAGCACACTTAACGTTGCTGATAGCTTCTTAGAGTACAATTAAGTCAAATTGGAAGGAGAGTCTGGTAGGGAAATGGTCCTCCTGGCTGAGAAAGTGGATACTCATTTAAATATTATTTACCCTAGGTTGACGGTGCGCAAGCCAGCACTGTGGAGTTTATACAGGAGGTTGCAAGAAGCTATTCAAACTGTGCTGAGTATTTTGTGATTTCCTCTATAGTATAAAGAAATATCTACTTTGGGGCAAGGGAAGAAAAGGGGCAATTATGTTTGCACACTTAAATTTCTCTCAATAGAGGACTAAAAAAAAGGCAATACTACTCCTCCAAAAATATAACATAGTTTTCAAATAACAGGTTCCTTAAATTAACTTAGGGAGCAGTCTTATAGCAGAATGCATTGACTTTTAAAAGCACATTTCCCTGAGTATTTCACTGACTTGTCTCTCATCTCAAGCTTTTATTAAATTTAAAAAAGCTGCACACACTTTCTTCCAGTGACCCCTACATTATAATTTTAAAATACTCATCAAAAAAAAAAAAAAAAAAAAAAGAAGGGTAATATCATTTAGCTTTGGAAAGAAAAACCAGGAAATCTCACCATGTAACTTCAAATTCATTAGTTATGAAGGTTTTTCTCTACTGTGATGATTCCATCTGGAAGGTGACAACAGGGCCTTGATGGTATTGGCTGCAGCCATATCTTTCAGCTGTCAGAGACCCTTACGGCGGGTGCCACAGGAACTCCACTGAATTGGGTTCGAGCCCTCCTTACCCTCTTCCTTCCCCTTCTCCCCACAGCCTCAACCGGCAGCAGCTGACTGGGCCTTATCTATTTGGGAAAAGAATTACAAAACTGCCTGACTCTTGGCCATCTGTCCTCATCCCATGTCTTTAATTTTTAAAGACTTTAGATCCTAGGGTTTCTGATGTACCAACCAACACACTGCAGTTAAGGACAACAGAAACATCAAATGGGCTCACGTCAATGGAAGAGTTAAAGAAGAAATTTTCCAGGCATGTGGCCTCAAATTAGCACTCTGGAATGTGGGGAGTTTAAACATAAAAAAGCTGAACTGTATATTATAATACATGGTAGCTTTTTTAAATGTTAGGGTTTCATATCACAGAACATACACACTGGAAATTAAGTGACCCATTGTTTTGAAACTTCTGCTGTTCATGTACTTACCTAAGCAGTAGTTACAGCTGACTTGAAGACCGAGGTGGGGACCTCAAAAGGCTCTTGTATGATTTGAGGTTCCATTCCTTTTTATAAAAGTTGGGATGAGCCAAATTCCAAAACACTGGCCTGAAGATTTAGAGCTCTTTTTCACCAGTGCCTTTGGATTAGGCGGGTGTTTAATTTCTTGGAATGTGGGAGAAAATGAAATATGAGAGCAAATAGAGTTACAAATTGCTTTTCAATCTGCCCTTTGTTGCCAGAGTTTTTCTTGGTACATCAGGTAGGTTTCCCCGGACAAGATTTCGACCATGGAAAATTAGGTACTAAGCTCTTTGAGAATATGAGATCTATCTTAAATCTTTCTGGTAAACCTCACATAACTGTTTAGTTTGCTTGGAGGCAGCAGGTAGAGCCTTTGCAGAGTGGACCCGAGAGCCCTGCAGTGGCACCGCTGTCTAGTCAGTGGGCAGCCTGGTAGTGAGTGTCCCAGAGACAACGGCTTAGAAAGCACCCAACCTGCCTTCCCACTCTGTCAGTCTTGCACAGAAATTTGTTTTTCCATCATGCCAGCATTGCTCTCTTATGAAGGCAGAGTTGAACCACTGGATTCACTCCCTCCCTCAGTTCCTTCCAGAAGGTCACAATAGAGCTGAGTTTTGGCCAAAGGGGACCTACAGGGGACCATTCTACCCTTTACCCCCTCTTTTCCTCTTCCACTCCTCTTTCTTTTTCTGTTGCGCCACCTCCTTTGGAAAGGGTTTAAGGTCGTGATTTTTTCATTAATTCATCGACCTGAAAGTTTTTGATATAATTAGGTGATTAAGGATGGAAAGGAAAAATCCAGGGCAACCACTCTTGTTTGCTTGTTTGTTTGTTTTTTTTTGCCTCTAGCACAGGAGTAGAGACAGCTTTCTTCATGGAGTCAATTCTTCTGGGTTTTGTTAACACCTTCCAGTGGATCCAGAATTTACTATGGATTTTCCTATAAGAGAGGCTAGTTAGCCAGGGAGCTATGTAGAAGTAATTGGCTTCTTTTTCTTTTCCATTTTCTGGAAAGGGAAGGCTTGATATTAAAAGCAGAAAGCAAGACATGTAGAATTATGGGCAGCATCACTGGGTTGGAAACTTTATTCCCTTCAAAATATATGTGTGTTGTATGTGTCTACAAAATCTTTGACTAGGATTTCCCTTGCAGCAACCTCAGTCACCTCAGGATGACACAGTAGACACAAAGAAGATGGTTTGAGGCAGCTAGGAAGCCCATTGCTGGAGCCAAAACAATGCAGAATTAGATGTCAAAGTACAAAGTGAATTTTGTAAAATATAAATGAGTATGCCATAATGCAATAATGACCTTCAGGCATCTGTCTCTATCATCAGGCAGAGAAATTCTGTAAATAAACCAGAACACCTCTTAGGCCATTTTGAAAGCTCATCTGAAATTGTCATGTTAATTTAATCACACTTTCATTTCTAGAAAGATAATAGAACCTGCCAGAACATTTGAGAAGAGAATAGAAATAGTGAGATCAAATTTATTGCCTTATACAAGATTATCTATCTCTCTAGCTAATAATCTATTGATTTGTTTTCTGCTGTGAAGTTAAAATACATAAAGATTTTCATGCTGACCTGTAACTTCATGTAATTGGCATGATGTTTTTCTTATCTGGACTATATTAGTCCATGTTTGATGTTTTAGGTTTTCAGGTACCTTATAACATTATCTCCTCCTCTCTTAAAATGTTAGCATTCACTCTGACCACAGTTCTAAGGCATTAGCTTCGTTATTATTGCTGTAGTATAAGTGAATTTATCAAGAAACACTCAGTGAACAGGACTAAAAATAAGGGTAGAAAGTTACCTGTAGGGGGATTGTAAGTTTTAAGGTGGAAAGAAGTAAGTAAAATCATAATTGGGGTCTTATAATATTTCACTTTTTAAGCTCACTCACTTTTTTTGTCAATGGTATTGCCATATTCATAGGAGGGTAAAGAAAGAAATTAAATAATAGGTGATCTTACATGCCTCCTTGTACATCAGTGGAAAACATACCATACACTGATGATTTTTTTTTTTTTTTTAATATATTTTGCTAAGAGGAGCCTTGGTTTTAAGATGGGAAGGGGGTTGTTTTAAGGAGCCTTGTTCTGTCTTTTATTTCTGTCAACCTTAGAGAGAGTAAGGCAGGGTGTGCAGGGGAACCAATCTTACCAAGTTTGTGGATCCAAATTACAAAGAGTTTCTTTCTGCAGTTCTGTTTCCAGAAGAAACGTCAGTATAACCATGTCACTAATTATAGGTCCCTGAATCATTTAACAGTATTGTCTTATTCTTCCGTTTTTGATACTAGATTCTTTTTTAAATTCCCTGTTAAACATTTAAGTATTCATAGGCATGGGCTTTATAGTTTAAATATCAAGCTAGGTCTCTGAGCAAATTCATCATTACAATAAATTTGTCAACATGGAATTGCTAGGGATTTGGATGCTTATTGGCAATCTACAATCAAGCAGGGTTATACTGATTTATACAGTCACCAGTAGTGTCCCTCCCCCCTCAAATACTTGTCAATTATGAGTATTCTAATTCTTTTTTAATATTTGTCAATGTGAGAGGTGAAACATTATATACATAATTTAGCTTTCTTAGCTTTTTTAATTGAGTACTGTATGGTTTATTTTTAGAATAGTACAGCCTATAGGACTAGTGGAAAATTATTGAGGGCCAGTGAGCACAAGCAATGTAACAAAATACCAAACTACAAAATGTTAGTTGGAGGGTCCCTGAGGAAAGAGGACAACAAAGTGGAAAATAGTATTTAAGGGAGGAAAGGCCTCTGAGGACAAAGGGTTAGGGGCTTCTCAATAATACCTCTGGGAACAAAGGGAGAAGGGGAGTAGCCAATCATCTTTTAGACACAACAGGGAAGATTGTACCTCCCACAGTACTCAGCCAATGAGAAACCAGGGGAAGGGACATGCATACTAGGAAATAAAAACCTGCTCTGTATCTCCACTCTGCATGCCTGCCTACCAGACAGACACTGGATCTTGCAAGACTGCCATGAAAGCCTTGCTTTCCCAGTACCATCTGTCTCCATTCCTTGAGTTTTGGACAGGTGAGGGTATTTCTCACAATTTTTTGTTTATTTCTATTTATTCTTATTTTACTAATAAAACACTCAAAATTACAAATTTCCCCCCAAGCATAGCTTTTGCTAAACCTTTTGTTAGGTAGTTCCCATTGTTAATTTCTTTAGGTTATACTAATAATTTATATTTTTAGTTTAAATTACTTATGAGTATTTAAAATTTGCTAAATGGTTGTTATTAATTGCAGTTAAAAAATTTAAAACTATTTTACAAAATCACATAGGACCATATTTTATCACTCATTGAAGATTTCCTTATGGTATTTTATTTTATATATGTTACTTAAAAAAGATTTTATTTATTAATTTTAGAGAGAGGGGAAGGGAGAGAGGCAGAGAGGGAGAGAGACATTAATCTATGGTTGCCTTTCACCTGCCTCCAACCAGAGGTCTGGCTGGAGACCTGGCTTGCAATCTGGTTATGTGCCCTGGCTGGAAATTGAACCACCGACCTTTGGGTTCGCAGGCTGATGCCTTATCAACTGTGCTACCAGCCTATTTAATGTTTTGACAGACATTCCAAGATCATTTGGAAAGAGAGTATATTCTCAGTTTTCAGAGTTTAGCAGACATCTATCTCTAAGGCTTTTTATGTTATCCAGAACTTTTATAGTTGTATTCATTGTCTAATCTGTCAAAGGTAAGCCTACTACCAATTATATTTATAAATTATTTGCTTTGTTCCTAATAGCTTTTGCTTTATATACTTTGATTTTTGACATGTCTTTATTTAGTTCTGTAATATCTTCACTATAGAGTATACCTTTCATTGACATAAAATAACTCTCTTTAATATTCTTGACTTGAATTCAACTCTGATGTGTTCAAAAACAAAATTTGACACAGTAAATTTGAAGATCTAATTGGACTTATTAAGGATTCATGCACAGGGTAAGATTTCAGAAGAGTGCTCTAAGGGGTTATACCAAATAGAAGGAAACAGAGTGGGATGTGTGAGCTACTAACAGAAGAAAAGGAAGGATTGTTTTTGAGACTAGGACATTTTCTTTGAGGTGGAAGGTAATTGACAAAGGTCTTTATCATGCTGATTGTATCTTTCTGTAGGGGTGGAGAATGGAATGGTCCCACTTGACAGATTGCCTTATTGGTTGTTGACCAAAAAATTCCAAACTGGTTGATTAATATTACTTTTCTGGGGGAAGTTGTAACTGCAATTTGATCAAGTACTAAATCTAGCTTTGTTTTATCATGGGGTTTTAGCATGAGCAATGATGTTTTGAGCCTTGATTTTGTTCCCTTTAATAAATGTTAATAGAGCTACTTTCTTCTTTCCTTTTTTTAAAAAACATTTTTATGTCATTTTAATTCAGTTTTGTCTTGTACATACCATACCATTGTGGTATGTGTGTATTTTGGCTTAATCAGAGGGAGTAGAGAGTGTTTGGCTATTATGGAGGACTTGAACTCATTTGCTTTTCTCGTGATAGCTGGTAAGTTTGGCTCTACTTCTGCCTTCTTGTTTTGTGTGTGCATGTTGTCCTTTCTTTGTTCTTTGCTGTAGTCATTAGATTTCCTTAGTTCTTTCATCATCATTGCTTTGGAAGTTATGATCTCCATAATTATACAACTAGTGGTTTCCTCAAATATTTAAGTAACATTTCAGCTTATATGTATCTACCAACATCAAGAATGAAGCAGTATCTACTTATTACTAACAGAATAAGAACATTTCTTTTATTTTCCTTTTTTTTTTTTTTTAGAAAATCATCCCATCATTTTTTTCTTATAAATTTTTGGATTGTTAGATCTCAAAGCAATTTAAATCAGGGCATAATGGAGAAAGCAGAAGAGAACATAATAGAAGAGTTGAAGTTGTAAACAATGGTAGAGGTAGGAATAAAAGATGCTGAAGCAGAAGGGCTAACTTGAAGAGTATCTCAATGGATAAAATTAAATAATTTATTTTTGTTTTATATTGTTGTGACTGGACGTGTCACCAAATCTGGGTTTGTTTGCGGTGGTCTGATTTAAAATAGAGGGCCTGAATTGGGGTAACTAGTGGGAGGAACCTCACTGAGTCCAGCTTCCGGAATGGTCGCCTCTGTCAGTTTGCAGATGAGATGTCAGATGCAAATTGATCTCAATGAAACCTGATCCAAGATGAACAGAAACAGAGATTTGTGTGTTCCATGATGTCTAAAGAACAATTCAGAATAGCCCACTGGAGTGCAAAAAATGGGTATACTGTAGAGATTGTGCCGCAAGAATTTAGGCTTAATATTATTGGCTAAGGATGCATTGCTGGTCCCTAAGAAAGAAGTGACTTCTGAACCCACCAGCACCGGATACAGCTCTCTGCCTCCATTAGGTCCTGGAGAGATTCTAAGACCAATCACACATTTCTCAACTTTGTGTTCATTTTAGAAAATGTGCTGAAATATAGGCCTTTTGGTATGCACAGGAACTATTATATCCACAAAACATTTTATTTAAAATTTAAATACCAGAATTTTAATTTCATACAGATATAGTTCTTATGCAGTGTTCTGTTATGATTTGGGGCCACCTGTGGTATTATTTAGGTGTGTCTTGTATAAACTGCTCTCTGTAAAACTACGGAAAAGTTCTATTCCAATTTTTCTTTCGTATGCATTTCTTTAATCAGCTAGTAAGATCTATAGTGAAACTATGACTTGCCTGGCCACTCTTCTATTTACAAAATGATCTAAGACCATTGTTTTGGAAATGACCCAGCACTTACTTCATCAGGAGTCAAAGCAAAATGAACTATCAGGAAGTATCAGCTAAATGTATTGTGTATATGTGTGGGAGGAGGAGGTTTGAGGCAAGAGTATGATCTTACATTGACCTAAGGGAGCACAAGTGAAAAAGAGTGTCAAATCAGTGCATTTGGCTTGTGAAAACTTGGCATGTTTAGTGTCTGTAACAATTAGTAGTGGAAAACTTCAGAGACTCTATGCAAAATGTTTCTAAGTCATGATGACTATCATGTAATATTGGTACCCAACTAAATAATAATATTTGGAAGAGAAGCCTGACGTGTCCTACTTCCCATTATCTGACTATCTAGATGCTATTTGCTTTCCTTGGAATCTTCTCTGATTCCTCAGATCAGAGTTTTTTGTACTTTTCATTTGACTTCCCACAATATGCTGCTTGAACACCTATTGTAGCACATTTGTTTAGTGTTATTTGTTTTTATTAAAAATAACATCATTGTGACTGCTGATCAAGATGGAGATGTAGGTAAACATGGCTTGCCTCCTTGCACAAACACATCAAAATTATAACTGTACTACAGAACAACTATTACTCAGAACTGTCAGAAATTGAGTTGAATGGAAGTCCAACAATTATGGAATTAATAAAACCACATCCATCCAGACTGGTAGGAGAGGCAGAGATGTGGAATGGTTTGATTCCACCTACGTGTGGTGGATAAAATTCAGAAGGGATATCTTGTGAGTAGGGGCTCCCAGTCCCACATCAGGTCACCCAGCCCAAAGTTCCAATGCCAGGAAGTTCAGTCCTTGTAACTTTGACTGTAAAAACCAGTAGAGATTGAGCTGGTAGAAGAAACTTTTAAAGGGCCCACATAGGGACTTACTTAGACTCACTTCCTGTGAGCTCTAGCACTGGGGCAGCAGATTGAAAAGCACCAGTGAATACAGGGAGGAACTGAAGCATTTAACATGAGGGAAAGAGCTCAGAGATAGCCTTCTCCCAGACAGAACTACAGGCAGAAACCATTGTTCCTTTTTTGAGTTCTCCTCTGATAGAGCCACAGAGCTGAGAGGTGAGTACCATTATCTGAGACTCTATCAACCTAGCTCACACTGTTTGTCCCACCCTGAGGAGGCTCTGTTCCACCAAACTTACAAGCCTGACTAAGCTGTTAAATGTGGGGTTTTCCTAATGGATGGCTTGCCTTGGCTCATGCTACAGATCTTTTTAAATCTTCTCAAATAAGCAGCAGTTAACCTCAGCAAGCCTCTAGCCCCCATACCTCTTGCTAAGTGGTCCCAGGCCTGATACTAGTGGCTGCTGGCCTTGATTCACAACCTGGCCTTGCTTGGGTACCTCCAGGCCCAGTACAGGTAGCAGCCACCTGAAAATTGCCTTTTGGTTTATGCAAAATGGCCCCAGATAGAACACAGGCAGTGGTTGACCTTGACCTGTACCACCTGGGAAACCCCAGAGCCTGCACACCCAGTGGACAGTTAGAGACCACATCAGAGCACTACTGCCCAACCACCTCCACAAACATGCTCAAGGAGTGGACTCAGTGGGCTCCAGAGCCCTGCTGAAGTAAGTCTAGCTCTGTAGAGTGGGCCCATGCATAGCTGATGCTCCATGGAGGGCAGAGGTTGGTGGTCAGAGGTCACAGCCAGTCCTTGCAACTGACTGGCTGGGTAAATTCCTCCCATTGACCTGCCAATAGCAATCAGGGCTCAACTATCAGAGGAGGGTGCACTGAGCCCATATGGAGGTTGCATGTTCAGTATGCAGCTTGGGTGATAGATGGGAGGCTGTGACACTGGACCCCATAAGAACCTACTGCATTAGGCCATGCTAGCAAGACAGGGAGTCATAGCAGCTCTAACTAACATACAGAAACAAACACAGGGAGGCTGCCAAAATGAGCAAACAAAGAAACATGGCCCAAATGAAAGAATAGAACAGAACTCAAAAAAACAAAACAAAACAAACAAAAAACAAACAAACAAAAAACTAAACAAAATGGAAATAAGCAACCTATCAGATGCAGAGTTCAAAATACTGGTTATGAGGATGCTCAAGAAACTTAATGAGGTCCTCAACAGCATAAAAAGATTCAGTCATAAATGAAGAATACACTAATTGAAATAAAGAATAATTTGCAGGGAATCAACAGTAGAGTGGATGAAGCTGAGAATCAAATCAATAATTTGGAAAATAAAGAAGCCAAAAACAACCAATCAGAACAGCAAGAAGAAAAGAATCCCCCAAAATAAAAATAGTGTAAAGAGCTTTTTGGGAAATGTCAAGCATACCAGCATTCACATAATAGGGGTGCCAGAAGATAAGAAAGAGGAAGAATTGGAGGTTTATTGGAAGAAATAATGAAAGAAAACTTCCCTAATTTGGCGAAGAAAATAAACATGCAAGTCCAACAAACACAGAGAGTCCCAAACATGTTGGACCCAAAGAGGCCCCCACAAAGGGGCATCATGATTAAAATGCCAAAGGTTAAAGACAAAGAGAAAAAAATATATATATATATTTTAAGAGAGACTCTTAAAAGCAGCAAGAGAAAAGCAGTTACCTACAGGGGAGTTCTCATAAGATTGTTAGTAAGTTTCTCAAAAGAAACTTTGTAGGCTAGAAGGGAGTAGCAAGAAATATTCAGTCATGAAATTTTTAGCTACAGCCAAGATTGCTCATTTAGAATCAAAGAGTAGATATAGAGCTTCCCTTGTACAAGAAAAAAAAAGTTCATTATCATTGTTATATGAAGTGTTAAAAGGAATTACTTAAGAAAAAGATAAAAACTATGAACAAAAAATGGCAAAAAATACATATCTATCAACAATTGAATCTGAAAACAAACTAAGCAAATAAGGAGACAGAATCATGGGTATAGAAAAAATTTTGATGGTTGTGAGATGGGAGTAGTGTTTGGGGAATGGGTGAAGAGGAGAGAGGTTTAAGAAGTACAAGTAAGTAGTTACAGAATAGCCATGAGGATGTAAAGTACAGTAGAGGAAATGGAGTAGTCAAAGAACCTATATACATGATCCATGAATGTGAACAGTGGTGTGGGGATTACTTGAGGGAGTGGATGTTGCTAGGTGGAGAGGAGCAAAGGGGGAGGGGGCGGGAATTGGGACAACTGTTATAGCATAATCAATAAAATACAAAATAACCTAATCATCTGTAAATGTATGTTGAACATTACTATTATATGCTAGATGTGTCATGGGTGCTAGGGGTAAAAAATTAAGGCACACTGCTGATACTTCTGGAACTTTTATATAAACAGATAATGTTAGTATAATATGGCAGGGCTAAGATGAATGTATACATATTCTGGAAGTATAGAGGAGGGAAATTGAGAATAAATTGAGCCTTTCAAATAAGAAAGAATTAGCATAGGAAAGAAAGGTGAAGAAAGACAAGGCAAGGAGGGGGAAGAGCATGACACAGGAATAGAGACATCATAGCATAGAAAGTTATACAGATTTTACTAGGACACTAAGTTTAAAGCCTGGCATGGTAAAAGAAGCGAAGGAGCTATGTAGTAGCCAGAAAATGGGGGACTTTAAATATTAAGAAAACAGCTTATTCTTTATTATGCCACATTAGGGAGTCTTTGATATGTCTTAAAATGGGAGAGGCAGATCTTTATAAGATTTGCATTTTAGACTGGATTCTACATGACAAATGGAGACTGAGATAACAGGTTTAGGTTGTTTTTGTCCTATTGCAGGCTAGTTATAATGAATCAGCACAGGAGTCTTAAGGGCAAAGAAGTAAGAATCAGTTTGAGAAATAATTAGGAAGGAAGAGAAGAACTTGGTGACTGAATGATTAGAGATAGTAAGGAACTGAGAAGCAGAGAGCATGATTCCCATGTTTCTAAGATAGGATGTTTGGATGGATGTTTGTGAAGTTTTAAGGAAGGGAAGATTTTAGTTTTGGACATAGTGGGTGTGATGTGCTTATTGTGCATTCAAGAGATTTTTAGTGGGCATTTGTGTTTATGAGTCTTGACTTCATATGTAAAAATATGGCTGGGTCTAGGAATAATTAGCATATAGATGAAACATGGAAATGGAAGAAATTAAAGTTCTTGGAGAGTACAGACAAAAATTCCACTTAAGCCTGTGTTCTTCACAGCTCACAATACAGAGCCTGAAATACAGAAGATGTTCTAGAAATATTTGCCAAGTAGATGAATGAATAGATGCTTATTTCCAAATTAAGTTCTGTCTCGTGCCTTGCACACTAGAATTCATGGGAGTTAGACATATCATTAGGCATGGAATTGCATGACCTATTTAAAAGCGGCCTGATAATATTCCCTATCTAGGGCAGATAGAGATTCGTGCAGTGAACAAACAATAAGCTTTTAGTTATTTTCTATTTCTAGGTTGCTGAAAGAGAGAGAAGGCCACCTGGAGCCTGGGCTGCGTGGATTGCCAGACCACCATGATGTCTACCATTTACTTGTACTCTGATTAGGCCAGAACTGGGTAATGAATGTTTCATCTTGAATTTTTCCATATAAACAGATGTCCTTGCCCATAGACAATTTAGAAAACTGTGTGGTTATAAAGAAATAGAGGCTATTTTTTCAGTTAGGAAAAAGGTGACTGCTTATCATCATTCTTAAAGACATGTTTATTTTTCAAAACCCAGGTAAAAGATCCTAGCTCTTCCAAGAAGCGTCTCAGATCTTGCCAGTTAAAATTAAACTCTAGCCACCATTTACTCTCATATTTGTTTGGGAAGCTCATAATACATTGGAAAGAGTATCAATTTTAAAATTGGGTAGTTATAGGTCCTATCTTGGCATTGGTGGTTACTAACTGTCCCCGAACTCACTTTCCTTATTTGCAAATTATGTGCAATGATGCATGTTGGGTTTTTTAAAAATTCTGTAAAAAACTTTGTTTCCTCTAAGTTTCAAACCTTGAGAGAAAGATATGAAGATAGATGGACATAAAATGCTAATCATTCCTCCCTAATTGAATACTCAGTTAAGTCTTTCCATTTGCAAGTGCTTGAAGAGAGCTGCTAGTGTGATCTGCTTTTCCTTAGAGTAGAAACAAAGAATAAATATTGCCTCGTAGAGGAATACCTACTTTAAGTTCATCCATACAAAGGCTTAGAAATAACACGAGGCATATGATATGGGTAGTACAGGAGAGAGGCAGGTAGAAGAGTCTCTGTCTTTTTCTCCTCACTGCTCTTTGTAGCACTAAGTATAGTACTTTAATATAGTAGGTTCTCATTTGATGTTAGTTGAACTGAATCAGAAAAAAAATCTTTCTTGTTTCATCAATACTAGATGTGAATTTCATATCTCCAGAATTATACTTCTTTTCCTATACTATCTTTAGATAATTGTGGGTTTATACAATTTGCTTTCTTTAAGTTTTAGTTTGAAGTATAAATACATACAGAAATGTACAAAAATCATTAGTACACAGCTTGATAAATTATAACATAATAAACACACCTGTGTAACCATCACCCAGATGAAGCAAAAAAACACTAATAGCATATTAGAATATTTGTTTGACTCCCCTTCTGGAGCTAGCCATTAGCTAGCTTTATTGCTAATCCTAATATAAAATTTATATGTTTTGGAAGTCTGTGGTTTTATTCTGCTTATTTTATACATATAAGATGCATCTGTGTTGTTTGGTATAGAACTGATGTGTTCATTCTTATTTACTGTATTTTCTTTTCTTTTTTTTAAATTTAATTTTATTGTTGTACTACATTTATCCCATTCCCCCCCTTCTCACCCCTTCCCCACTGTATTATTTTCTATTGTATGAATGTATTATCATTTATTTATCCATTCTACTATTGATTGACATTTGGACTATTTCCAGTATTTTGCTTTAATGAATAAAATTGCAACGAATATTCTTGCATATTTTTGCATATTCATCTTAGGTATCTACCTAGAAGTGAGATTAGTGGGACATGGGGTAAGGAAGTGTATATTTAGCTTTAGTAGACACTAAAAAACTCACAATTTTTCAAAGTGGTTGTACCATTTACAATTCCACAATTGTATGAAAAATCAGTTGCTCCACATCATCCTCAACACAGGGTAATCTCAGTCTTCTGAATATTAGCTACCCTGCTGAAGATGTAGTAATAGATTATTTTGGTTTAAGTTTGCCTTTAACTGATGATTAATAAAGTTAAGCAAAGATTTGTCACAGGTTTCTTTTTCATTTAGCATTTTGTCATGCGAAGTTCTTGTCAGGGTTTTCATCTATTTTTAAAGAGATTATATTTTTATTACTAATGTGCAGTCTACTTTAGAACCCATTTTCTTTAAGATTAATGCTTTTTTGTGTACTAGTTTAATAAACTGTTGCCTACCTCATGTCATTAAGATGCATGCCTACGCTGTCTTCTGGAGGTTTCCCCTTTCTCTATTACATATACATCTGCATTCTACCTAGAATTGATTTGTGAGGGTGGTCTGAGAGAGGGTCCAGGCTAATTTTTATACATATATCCAATTGATTATGAACTTTAACATTTTCCCATTGTTATTAGTCCCTCCTTTGTCATAAATCAAAAGTCTAAATGAGGTCTGTCTGGGAAAAGTCCAGCCATTGTTAAGATAATAAGAAGGGTTTGTGCGACATTGATGTAACCTGGAAGCTGAGGAGAGTGGACTGGAATGCGTGTGCATGGATGAATAGTGATGACTTCCTTGCACTAGTCAGTGGGGATGGTAGACCAGTTGAGTGAGCACATGCACTGTGTGGCTGTCACATTCAAAATGACTGAGCTAGTAGAGCATTGAATCTGCATTAAATTTTGCATTCAGCTTGAACATTCCTCTGTGGAAACTATTCAGATGATTCAGAAGGCCACAGCTATGGGCAATCTGTGATTGGCAGCTTCATCACAGTAATACACATCCTCATGCATCACATCTTCTGCAGTTTTTTTTTGTGAAACATTCAACAACCCAGGTGACTCAGGCCCCCTACAGCCCAGGTTTGGCACCCTGAGACTTCTGGCTTTTCCCAAAACTAAAATCACCTTTGTAAGGAAAGAGAATTCAGGCTGTCAATGAGATTCAGGAAAATATGTTGGTGATTGGGAGAACTGTGTGAGGTCCCAAGGTGCCTGCTTTGAAGGTGACTGAGGCATCATTGTCCTGTGTACAATGTTTCTTGTATCTTGTATCTTCAACAAATGTCTCTATTTTTCATATTACATAGCTGGATACCTCCTGGACAGACCTTGTATATAAGGGTTTGTTTATGAACTTTATATTATAGTCCGTTGTTCTGTTGGTGTATTCTTAATAATGCCACATTTTTAATAGCTGTAGATTTGTAATGTCTTAATATCTTGTTACATAAATCTTCTAGTTTTTCTCCAAGATTGTGTTGTCTAATTTTGGCTCATAGCATTTCCACATAAAAATTGGAATTATCTTGTTTCTGCAAAATATTTACTAAAATATTTTAACATAACATTAATGTTGGCATACTTTTATGCTTACAGAAAAGCTACATAGGTAATAGTGAGTTCTTATGTATCCCTCATCCAGCTACTCACATTTTTAGTATCTCATATTACTATGGTACATTTATCAAAACCAAGAAACTGATATTGATATATTACTATTAAATAAACATCTGACTTTATTTGAATTTCACCAGTATTTTCATTAATGTTCTCTGTTTTTCCAGGATTCAACCCAGCATACCACATTGCATTTAGTTGTCATGTCTTTCTAGTCTCCTTTGGTCCATAATGGTTTCTCAGCCTTTCTTTTTGTTCCATCATGATTTTGACAGTCTTAGGGAGTACTGGCTAGTTATTCTTGTAGACTGTCCCACATGAGATTTTTTCATTGTGTTTCTGTATTTATTCTGGGGTTATGGGTTCTTGAAAAGAATGCCATAGAGTTAAAGTGCCCTTCTCATTACATTGTATCAGGGTTACTGTTATCCACTTGAAATCCTTAGTGATTTCAATCCTTAGTGATTTCAACCTTCACCACTTGGATAAAGTAGTGTTCGCCAGGTTTCCCCATTTCCAAGTTATATTTTCCTTTTTGTTACTCTATTTTTTGGAAATGAGTCATGAAGTCTGGTCCATCCTGATGGTGGTGGTGGGGTAGGTATTAAACTTTACCTCCTGAAGAATGCACTATCTTCACATATTTGAAATTCTTCTGTAAGAAAGATTTGTTTGTCTGTCTGTCTATCTATCTATGTATCATCTATCCATCATCTACCTATATCTACATCTATCTACTTATGTACAGGGTACATGCAATAAATTGGCAAAATTTTAGTAAAAGAAATAACATACCACAAAAGTGTTATATTTTGAAAGAAATTTATTCTTATATGTAAATACATAAACATAGTCATTGTTTTTTTAATTGTTAAAAAAGTCTCCATTTGCAGCAATAATAGACTTGATTCGACTTTGGAATCTTGAGCATGCTTTCATTAACTTTTCCTTATCAATGGACATCATCATGTTTTCAATATTAGCTTTAACAGCTTCTTTATTGGAATGAAGTTCTTTATTAACTTCTCTCTCACAGATGCTCTATACACAGTAGTTTAAAGGATTTACATGTGGCAAACTAGGTGGCCAGAATTCAGGAACATTGACGTTGAGAAATTCTTGCACCTTTTTGGCATTATATGCTGGTGCACCACCTTGTTGGAAGACAAAATGATGTCCATTTGGGACTTGCTTCATCCACAGTACAACTACTTCTCTCAAAACATCAAGGTAAATATCAGCAGTCACCTTCAAGCCTTGTGGAAACTAATGTGGGGTCATGATAGCTCCTTCATTACTGACAACACCCAACACCATCACTGTAGCAGGAAATTTCATTTTCATGACAATTGGGACTTCATTAAGATTCTTACAGAGCCACCTGTTGTGTCTTCTGTTGACTATTTGGTCCTGATGAAAATTCTTTTCATCAGAGAAGAAAATCAGAGGGTTTTTTTCCTTTGGGATTTTAAATTTTTGTTAGCAGTTTCCTTGCTTTTTCAAAGCACCTTTCCCTTTGTCTGCTGTGTCGTAAACTGGTCTCTTCTAAGAACATGATTTATATCTGATATCTTCAGTAATAATCTTGTGACCAGTTGCATCAGACATCTGCAGTTCTCTTGCTATGGAGCACATTGACTCTCCTGGATCTTCACTGATGATCTCCTAGATTCTGGACTTGTGCGATCCTTGTGTACCTTCTGTGATTTCCTTGTTGGTGTGGCGACATCAAGATCAGCATCATACACCTTCTTCATGTTGTCAATTGTAGGTAGAAGGATGTTATTGAAGTCCACAATTTCCTTAGCAGTTTGCCCTGCATGCAGTCTAGAAATTATGGTTCCTCTAACATCGTATTCCTTCAACATGACAGTTACTCTCAGAACTTAATACTTTATATCTGAAACAATGATGTTAAGTCATAACCTTAGAAACATAGTTTTTCAAATTTAATAAGCAAATGAAATATAGAGATGCAAAGTTATTGCCAATTTATCATGAGCACCCTGTATATTTCAGATTATAATTCAATACAACTTTATTAATTTTATTGCTCAAATTGTCTCAGCTTTCACCATAGAGAAGTTTTTCAGCTTGCTTCCTGTGTCCCTTTGATATGCACCTATACTTTTGTTTTTGGAGCACTTTGCTACTTTTTGGCGCTATGAGATGCTTCATGCCCATCTTGTGTGTTCCCTGCATTATCCCTAGAATCAGTCATTTCTCCAATGAACCTTTGCTCCTTTTACTTGAGAATGATATTTAGGAAGGAAGATCTGAGCATTGTATGTACTCATTGTTACTACTGCTTTTAGACTTCATTTCTTTCAGGTTCTTTCAGTGGGCAGTATATATACATTTACACACATACACACGTATATAGATACAAATGTATTTGTATATGTGTATGTATGAATATCTATAAATACCTATGCATATACACATTTATAATTGTTCTGTGTCTATCCATATGTGTGTACATTCGTGTATAGCTAAACATGAGTTTGTATGGATTCTCAGCACTACTAGATTCATTCTAGGATTCCTCTCTAGTTTATATGTAACTCTCTCTCTGACAGTGGCAAACTTGGTGCTCAACACCTATAATCATCTATTTACTAATCTGTTTAATCCTACGAGGCAAGTGTAGTAGTTTCAACATTATTAATCTCTATCTCTGTGACAAAGAAATTCACTACCTAGAGTATAGATGGTTCCTTTTGTCTTTACCTTGTAATATTTAGTCAAAACACCATTTTTCAAATGGTCTTAGTTCCTTTTCTGGAGTTTGCACACAAGAAAGTTCATTAACACATAGAGCCATGTATCCATTATCCCAGAGCATTTCCTTTACCCTGAAAGTTTTTCCATAAATCCCTTTGTAGTTAACCATTTCCCCTAACCCCAACTTCCGGCAACCACTAATCTATTTTTAATTTTTATAGTTTTGCCTTTCCAGGATGTCATATGAATGAAATCATACATGATGTAGTCTTTTGAATATGGCTTCTTTCACTTAGTACAATGCATTTATTTTTTATATATTTATTTATTTAAAAAAAAAAGACTTTACTTATTATTTTCAGAGAGTAGGGAAGGGAGAGAGGCAGAGAGGGAGAGAGACATCAATATATGGTTGTCTTTTTCACCTGCCTTCAGCTACGGACCCAGCTGGAGACCTGGTTTGTGACCTCATTATGTGGCCTGGTTGAAGAACCAAATTTTCAACCCCTGAGTTCACAGGCTGGCGCCTTATCCACTGAGAGTACATTGCATTTATTTATTTATTTTATTTTATTTTATTTATATTTTTTGCAGGTCTTTAATTTTATTGTTGTTGTATTATATCTATCCCCTTTTTGCTCCCCTCTGTCCCCCTTTCCACCCACCCATTCCCCCCAAAGTCAATCCCACCTGTTGTCCATGTCCATGGTTCCTTTATACTAGGTTCTTGTCTAAACTGCTCCCCTTCCTTGCCTCTGCCTCCCCCCTACCCCCAACCTTCTTCCCCCTGACTACTGAAGGTCTATTCACTGTATTCATATATTTGGTTCTGTTTTGCTTGTTGTTAGTTTTGTTCATTATTGTCCCGTAATGGGTGAGATCACATGGTATTTGTCCTTCACTGACTGACTTATTTCACTAAGCATAATACTCTCCAGTTCCATCCATGTTGTTGCAAAGGGTAGGAGTTCCTTCTTTCTTTCTGCTATATAGAATTCCATTGTGTAAATGTACCAAAGTTTTTTGACCCAATCATCCACTGATGGGCACTTAGGCTGTTTCCAGCACTTGGCTATTGTAAATAGTGCTGCTATGAACATAGGTGTACATAGGTTCTTATGAATTGGTGTTTCAGGATTCTTTGGGTATAGTTCTAGTAGTGGAATTGCTAGATCAAAAGGCAGTTCCATTTTTAGTTTTTTAAGGAAACCCCATACTGTTTTCCACAGTGGCTGCACCAGCCTGCATTCCCACCAATGGTGCATGAGGGCCCCCTTTGCTCTGCATCCTCGCCAACACTTGTTGTTTGTTGATTTGCTGATGATTGCCATTCTGACAGGTGTGAGGTGGTATCTTAATACAGTTTTAATTTGCATCTCTCTGATGACTAGTGATGTTGAGCATTCTTTCATATGCCTCTGGGCCCTTTGTATATCTTCCTCAGTGAGTTGTCTGTTCAGGTCCTTTGCCCATTTTTGAATTGGGCTGTCTGTCTCCCTGTTGTTGAGTCGCATTAGTTCTTTATATATTTTGGAGATCAGACCCTTGTCTGAGGTATCATTGGCAATTGTGTTTTCCCATACAGTTGGTTCCCTTTGAATTTTGCTGGTGTTTTCTTTAGCCAAACAGAAACTTTTCAATTTGATATAGTCCCATTTGTTGATTTGTTCTTTTATTTTCTTTGCCCTTGGTGAAGTGTCAGTAAACATATTTCTGCATAGGATATCCAAAAGTTTACTGCCTATATCTTTCTCCAGGACCTTTATGGTGGCA
>PVIW01001582.1:52935-282699 GCA_004026585.1 Noctilio leporinus
TGGTGTAAGTTGGTGGTCTAGTTTTATCTTTTTGCATGTTGCTGTCCAGTTCTCCCAACACCATTTGTTGAAGAGACTGTTTTTACTCCATTGGATGTTCCTTCCCCCTTTGTCAAATATGAGTTGACCATAGAGTCCTGGGTTAATTTCTGGGCTCTCTATTCTGTTCCATTGATCTATATGTCTATTCTTATGCCAGGAGTACAATGCGTTTAAAGGGCACTATTTATAATAGCCAAGTGTTGGAAACAGCCTATGTGCCTATCAGTGGATGAATAGATCAAAAAACTGTGGTACATTTACACAACAGAATACTACACAGCAGAAAGAAAAATGGAGCTTCTACCTTTTGGGACAGGATGGATGGAACTGGAGAGTATTATGCTTAGTGAGATAAACCAGGCAGTGAAAGAGTAATACTATATGATCTCACCTAATACAGGAACCTAATAAACAAAACAAACAAATGAACAAAATAGAACCAGAGGCATGGAAACAAGGAACAGACTAACAGTGACTAGAAGGGAGTGGGGAGGCAGAGAAGGGGGGAAGAAAGGGAAGGGACTAGTTAAGGAATTAGCATAAATGATCCATGGACATGGACTACCTATGGGGATTGACTATGGGAGAGGGGATGCAGTGGGTGGGGCAGGGGAGAGCAATGGGGGATAAATGGGACAACTGTAATAGAAAAACAATAAATAAAAAATAATTGCAAAGAAAAAAAAATCAACCATGTCTTTATATGGATCAATGGCTCATTCCTTTTTATAGATGAATAATTATTTCACTGTAATTATTTCATTTGTTTATTCCTATATTAAAAAACTTTTTGGTTGCTTCCAGTTTTTAGCAATTAGGAGTGAAGCTGATGGAGACATACAGGCTTTTGCTTGGACATTACAATTTCAAGTCATTTTACTAATGTATCAGGAGTGTGATTGCTGAATAGTATAGTAGGTCTATGTTTATAAGAACTACCAAGTATTTTCCAGCATGGTGGTACTATTTTGCATTCTTATCAGCATTGAACGAGAGTTCCTGTTGATTTGCATATTTGCCAGCATTTATTGCCAGTTTTTTATTAATGCTATTCTAATAAGAATGTAATGATATCTCATTATTTCCCTAATGGCTTATAATATTTTTATACATTATTTTCATTTTCATGTTTCCATTTGACAATTACATATCTTCCTCTGTGAAGTGTCTTTTTAGATCTTTGCCCATTTAAAAATTGGATTTTTTTTTTGTCAGAATTTTAATGGTTTTTTAAAAAAACTATATTCTGAATACAAGTCCTTTATCAAACATATAATTTAAATATAGTCTGTCTTCTCTGTTCATTTTCTTAAAAGTATCTTTGAAAAGTCCTGGCTGATGGCCCAGTGGATAAGGTGCTGACCTGCGAACCCAAAGGTCGCTGGTTTGATTCCCTAGCCAGGACGCATAACCAGGTTGCAAGCCAGGTCTCCAGTCAGCTCTGTAGCTGGAGGAGGTGAAAGGCAACCATACATTGACTGATGTCTCTCCCCCTCTCTGCCTCTCCACCTTCCCTCTCTCTAATAATAATAAATAAAATCTTAAAAAAAAAAACCAAGTATGTTTCACAGCAAAGTTTTAATGCTAACGTTATCCAACTTCTCAGTTTTTCCTTCTGTAGATTGTGCTTTTGATGTTTTATTTCAAAATGCATCACTAAAACCAAGTCATGCAGCTTTTCTTCTGTTTGTTTCCTAGGAATTTTAAACTTATATTTTGCATTTATTTTTATGATTCACTTTGAATTAATTTTTCTATGTGGCACAAATTTTTTTATATAAGAACACTCAAGTATTCATGCACCATCTGTTGAAAAAGATCATCTTTTCTCAATTAAATTATATCAGCCCTTTTATCAAATACAGTTGTGTTGCTCTGTATTCTGTTTTTGTTTGTTGTTTGGTGGGCTGGAGATTTTGAATGGGAGTACAGATGAGAAATCCATAGATCACTTTTTGACAGAATTGATATCTTTATAGTACTGATCCTCCCAATCTATGCATATGGTTTCTCTTTATATTTATTTACTTCTTATTTAATATTGCTTCAATAATGTTTGGTGAAATGGTTATGTTCATCTTTTGTTAGATTTATTCTTGAGTATTTCATGCTTTTTTGATGTTAGAGTGAATGGTAGATTTTAAAATTTCTAATAGTTTGTTACTTGTATATAAACCTGCACGTGATTTTTTTTAATGCTGGTTTTGTATCTAGTAACCTTGCCAAGAGAATTTCTCATATTTTGTCTTTTATAGTCTAATTCTCATAGTTCATCTATAGATTAAAAAACTTAAATTATATAGATTTTTCTTGTGAATAGCAACATTTGCTTCTTTCAATCTGAATTTTAATCTTAATTTTTTTTATATTGCATTGGTTAAAACCACAGCATAATTCTGAACAAATGTGCTAGTGCACATCATTGTCTCACTGGGAAATCTTTCAATGTTGCAACGCTAATATAATGTTTCCTATGGGTTTTAAAAAATAAACTTTTCAGGTTAAGTAAATTCCCATGTATGTGAAGTTTGTGAAGTTTTTCATCATAAGTACATCTTGAA
This sequence comes from Noctilio leporinus, assembly GCA_004026585.1. NCBI lineage: Eukaryota > Metazoa > Chordata > Mammalia > Chiroptera > Noctilionidae > Noctilio > Noctilio leporinus. The sequence goes on from PVIW01001582.1 coordinate 55,539, forward strand.
TTTTGTCATTGCTTTTTCTGCATTTATTGAGGTAATCATAAAATCACTGTCTTTTATTTTATTAATGAATTATATTAATAAAATTCAATATATGGAATTATATTGATTGCTCTTTGAATGTTATACTAACCTTGGATTTCTGAGATAACCTTCCCCAACTCTTGATCACATTGTATTATCCTTTTACTTGATTACTAGGTTAGATAGGAAATTTAGCTAAGGAATTTTGCATATATGTTAAAAGGGATACTGGTTTGTATTTTTCTTTTCTTGAATATTTTTGTCTAGTTTTGATATAAAGGCAATGCTAACCTCATACAATGAGTTGGGGATAATTTTTTCTCTTTGTTATCTAAAGGGTGTGAGTAAGAAGAACATTATTGCTTCTTTAATTTTTTGAGAGAGCTTGATACTGAAGTTATCTGGATGCATTCTATATATGTTAATTAAGTGTATTATTTATATCATTCAACTCTATGTTCTTAATAGGATTTTATTTGTTTTTTCTATTAGTTATGAAAAATAGTGTGTTACGTTCTACCACTATGATTTGAGATTTATCAATTTATACTTTAATTTTGTCAATAGCTTTATATCTTTTAAAGATATGTTATTAGGTGTATAAACTAGAAATAATTATATCTTCCTGATTCATTAAACTATTTATCATTATTATTTGTTCATTTTATCTCTCATAATGGTTCCTACTCTAAAATCTACTTTATTTGGTATTAATATAGCTATAACAACTTACTTTTCATTACTATTAGATATATATATTGACATACATATTGATATATACTTATACATTTATACACATATTGATATATACATAAATATGCATTGCTTTCACAACACTTCCGTCTTCCAATATTTAAGGCCTGTCTCATCAAGCAGTATCAAGTTTATTTTTAAAAAATGTAGTGTTCCTCTCATATTTAATTGGAGTATTTATTTTCAATAATAAGTTATAGATATAATTGTATTTACCTTTTGATTTATTTTCTATATTATTTATTCCAAGTCTCCTATGCTGCTTTTTTAAAAATCCTGTCTAGCTTTCTTTTAAATTAATTTGCATTATTTTGTTTTACTTCTCTGTTGACTGGTTAGTAACACATACATTTTACTTTTTGTTTAGTAGTTACTCCAGAGATTTCAATGTACAGTTTGACTTAGTATCCAATATAAATTAGTCTTCTACCATTTCCCAGGCAATAAAAGGGCCTCAGAACATTTTAACTCCATTTTTTCCCTCTCACTGTTTGTTATTGAAACAAATTCTTTGAAATAAAACTTGGTTTGTGTCTGTTTCTGCTGCTAACCCACAGACATTATTATTTCATACAGCCAATATTAATTTAGATGTACCATACTTTGACCCTCTATATAGCTCTTTATTTTTTCCTGTATTTTCATACTACCATCTTATTATTTCTTCCTGAAGTATTTGCTTTAATGTTTTCTTTAATGTGGCCCTATTTTTATTTGTCTGAAAATGTCCTTTTTTTTTTGCCTTTGATTTTGATGAATATTTTTATTGGGAATAGAGTCTAGGTTGGCATTTAGTAATTAGTTATTTTCTTTTAGCACTTACAGTTTTCATTTTTGTCATCTGGATTCCATTGTTTCTGCTAAGTAGTCAGCCTTTACTCATAGTGATTCTCTTTAAATAAAACATTTCCTCCTCCCCCACTTGCTTCATAGTCTCCTTCTCTTTGTTTTCCAACAATTTAACTATCAGTCTTAAGTAAAGTTTTCTTTGAACTTACCCTGACTTTTAGCACTTTTTAATTTTATAACTCAACGTTGTCTTTCAGAGTTTCAAAAGTAAAGGCTGCGATTTCCTCAAAATTACTTTTGAACTAGTCTCTCCTCCTTTTCCTCTAGGACTCCAAACATTATTCTGGAATGCCATATGTCTTTTACATTCCCTCCTTCTGTATATTCTATTTTTTTTTCTCTTGCATTTCAGTCTGAATTTTTTTCTTTTGACCTTTCATTTCATAATCATCTCTTTGTGTATATTCCTGCTGTTAACCCATCTATTACAGTTTTAGTTTTTAGCTAATACATTTCTTAGTTCTAGACTTTTCATGTGATCCTATATTTTTAGATAAAAAATCTAAAAATCTCTTCTTTAATCTCCATCTCTTCAACTATTTTTCAACATATTTATAAAAGATGTTTTAAAGCATATACCCAGTAATTAAATGACTATTTCTTCTATGGGTCTGTTTCTATTTATTTATCTTTGTTTTGGGCCCGATAGTGTTGTTTTCTGATATGCCTTGTAATGTTTGGTTTACTGCAGGACATCAGATATGAGCGATTGTAGAGATAAATTGAACCTTTGGTTGGTGCTTTCTGCATCCCTAGAGAATTGAATTTTGTATCTGTTAGGCAGCTAGGGTATGGGTCATCACCTCAACCCAATCAAGGATTGAGCTAATTAAAATCTGGAATTCAGTCTTTGTGAGCACTGATTTAATTTTGGTTTCTTTCTGTTCCTAAGGTGGAGGCCTTTGTGATCTAAAATGAAGCCTTAGTAGTTTAATAGGGATTTTTCTTTTTGAACTTCAACTTTTGTCCCTCAGTCTTATAAAACTGTAAAAAGTTTTGCTTAGCCTTTTTTTTTTTTTTTTTTTTCCTTGCTTTCTTTTTTTTCAGCCTCATAAGCTGCTAGTTTTTATTCAGCTTTCTGGTGTCTCAGCAGCCACTTGGGAACCCAAAAATTATTTAAGGGAAAAAACAGTAACAAATGTTGGTGTTAACCCTTTAAGTCCCCCTTCCTTTTTTTTTTTTTTAAATAAGATCTTGGCCCCTTATTCTTCACAGCTTTAGACACTCTGATGCTTTCAAAGAAATAAGATGTGTAATATATACACACACACATAGTTCAACAATTTTTGTTTGCTTTCATACTGTTCTGCAACATATTTGTTGCAGAAAGATGCTATTCATTTACACACTTGTTGCATATGATATATCTCTGTAAAATGGGTACAATAGTATTGAAGATTACTGTGAGAATCAAATTAGACCATTTGTGGCAAAGCTGGAGCAAACTGGAAAGCTCTATGTCAACAAAGCATGATTATCCTAATACAGAACATGATCTCTGAAATCTGCAGCAATATGGCAGAGAACTATTTGATAATTTCTTAGTTGTTACTTTAAAAATATATAGATCCTCTTAAAGGGCCTGGGTCAATCTAGTGAATGTGCTAATACAGAAATTGGAGTGGTATCCAAATAGGGGGCCTATGCCTGGGAACACTGAGAGATGTATTTTCCTAAAGCAACCCAAAGGTAGAAACATCACTCAAAAGGAACTCTAACAGTCCTGCATGTTAAATCCCCACAGGGAGGGGATAAGCAATAGGTCACTGGTGTGTGAAATAAGGCCAGAAGGCAGGTGGATCAAAGACAGGAGGGAATGAAGTAGGCAAGTGGATCACAGCCTAGATGAGGAGTAATAAGAGACACAAGAGTTTATCTGGTACACTTCATGGGGCATGGCTATGAGAATAAAAGAAACTCTACAGGCTATGGCTTACAACATGATAATTTTTTGTGGGTTTTTAACTTTACAGCTCCTCAAGGTACCTGTTGGAATCATCTCATTTCTGCTATTTTCTGCCCAAGTAAGAAATTGGGAAGCATGATGGCAATAATCTATTCTTGTCAGAAATTCACTGAAGGTTACTATGCATATGAACTCAAGTTCTTTAGCTCTGAACACAGGTGGTATGCTGTAGGAAAGATGGTGAGTGCACAAAGGTGGTTGTGTGAAAATGAACAGTAGGACAATAAAACTGTGGAAATGGCTTATCAGTCAGCATTTAATTAGAAAATGTGAACAGAGTGTACTTTCTGCTTAATATTGAAAATTATGTCATTTTCATTATTGTAGTTATGGCTATTATGGTTGTTTTCGAATCCATAGGATCTGCTGATTGAGGTAGAAAGCCATCTTGATAGATGTCCAAGACGGGAGCTAACAATGTAGTTCTTTCTTTTGAGTCTTATCCAGAATCTCAGGGAACAATGGCGCGGACTGCAACCCACCTAGCCTCTCCTCCTCCCCAGCCTTGTTCTGGAGTTTCCCTGTTAGCCACCTTCCGCTTATCCCTTTCTTCCTTTCTTCACTGCTTCCTGCTAGCCCCAACTCCTCTGTGATGTCAGGCTTTCAGTACATTATAGACTTTCGAATGAAAAAGAATGGGAATTAACGTTTGTTTCATACCAAGCACAATATCTTGATGTATAGGGTCTCATAAAGTAAGAAGACGTTGCCAAATGTATCTTACCTATTTTTATAGCATATCTTTTTTTAAAAGCACATCTTTTAATAACTGCAATTTGCATTGTGTATTAGCCCAGATTGAGTTTATGTATGTTTCTATATAAAGGATCAGAGGAAAGGTTCATATTAATTTTTCAGATTTACAATATAAGAGCCACTTCCAATGATGGATAAAAGAATTGTCAACAGTAATATGAAAAACAGAAATACAAGGAAGTAGTAGAGAAGAACCATGGACATGGGCAACAGGTGGGATTGACTTTGCGGGGGAGTGGGTGGGTGGGGAAGGGGACAGAGGGGAATAAAAAGGGGATGGATGTAATACAACAACAATAAAATTAAATTAAAAGAACATTTGTGGATAAATCTTGGATACAAACCTTTCAAAAAAAAAAAAGAAAACAGAGATAGGAATTGAGGGTGAGTATGAGAAGTGAATCCTGTTGTGAGTACATTATTTGTCATAAAAGAGAGAAAATAGATATGGCTTTACAAATAGGGATAAAAACATTTTAGGTAATGCAGTAATGGAAATTCCCCAGGAGAACCCAAACTAGAAACCACTGAGTGGTTATATCAGGGAGGGGGAGAGGGAGTCCTAAGGTGAGAGCGAACTTCTTTTAATTGGAACTATTCTGTACTCCAATTTTTTTTTTCACTAAGTACACATAATATTTTTTTTCTTTTTAAATTTTATTGTTGTTGTATTACATCCATCCCCTTTTTTGCTCCCCTCTGTCCCCCTCCCCACCCACCCATTCCCCTCAAAGTCAATCCCACCTGTTGTCCATGTCCATGGTTCCTCTGTACTAGGTTCTTGTCTAAACTGCTCCCCTTCCTTGCCTCTTCCTCCCCCTCCCCTCTGTACTCTGATTTTTTATTTACCAAAATAAAATATTTCTTTTCTAATAAAAATAGTTATAAAAATAATTGTATATATTAGACAAATGTACATAATAAAATAAGGTAATATTAATAACAAATTAATGTTCCATAAATCTCAAAAACTAAAGACATGAAAGTGAATATATCCATAATTTCTTTGGTTAGAGAGAAAAATCAAAACCACCTTTAGAGTGTGCTTTTGAAATGACAATTATATCATTGCATAGAAAAGCTGTATACTGTGTAATTATTGGCTATATTATGGTGTAAATATCTATTTGTCTATTAATGGGATTTTGTTTATTTTCAGTTTTTGGCTGTTACAAATGCCTTATTTATTTTCCCATGTAGATATCATTCACAGTGTTCCTATTTTTTTTTTTTTTTTTTTTGAATATCCATATTTCTGTCTGGTATGTTTTCCAGTTTGCCTCAAAGACTATCTTTAATGCTTTTTAAAAAAAATTTCTCACCTAAGGCCTTTTATTTTTCATTGCTTTTTGGAGAGATAGGAGGGGAGAGAGGGAAACATCAGGGCGAGAGAGAAACAGCGACCTGTTGCTACCCTTACACCTAAGCCCAGGATCACATGCACCCCTGCCCAGACTGGGGATCTAACTGCAACCTAGGGATGTGCCCTGACCGGCAACCAGCCTGAAGCCTTTCAGTTACAGGACAATGCTCCAACCACTGGGACACCCAACCAGAGCTACATTTCTTATGTAGCGATCCATGTCATCAGACCCATTTTTCCAGCTTTTGTATAATAGAACGTTTTCATTTAACCTTCATTTTTGAAAAATATTTTCATGAGGTGTATACAATGCTAGGTTGAGACAGTAATTCGCCTAAGTCCTTCAAAAGTACTTCTTCAAAAGATGTTCCCCCTCCTTTCCCCTTTGCATTGTGTCCAGTGAGAAATCCTCTGCAATCCTACACTAGGTCCCTCTTTTTTATTTATCACTGGCTTTGGACAATTTGATTATGATGTACTTCGGTGTAGTTTGCATTACAAATACTTTTGTCTCGTTATAAATGTTCCTGGCTATTATTTTTTATAATTTTTTTTCTGTGCCTCTCACCCTACTGTTCCTTGGGGAATCTTATTACATGCATATTTGGCTGCATTAAATTTTTCAACATTTCAACATCTCTGATGCTATTCCTTTTTAAAATTCTTTTTCTGTGTTGCATTTTGGATAGTTTATGTTACTATATGTTCATGTTCACTAATCTTTACTTTTGCAAAATCTAGCCTGCAATTCATCCCATCCAGTGTATTAGTCATACCATACATAGTAGTTTTCATCTTTGAAGTTTGATTTGTGCTTTGTTTATATCTTCTGTTTTGACTAACATGAAATATAGTTATAATAGCTGTTATTCTTGTCTGAAAACTTTACCTCTGTGTCAGTTATTGTTGATATCAATCGTTAATGTGTCTCTTCATCATGGGTCACATTTTCCTGCTTCTTCCCATGTTTGGTAACTTTTGATGGGGTGCCAGATATTATCAGATTTACTCTGTTGGTTGCTAGATAGTCTTGTATTACTATTTGGATCTTAAAAAATCTCTTCTACTGTATATGTTGACTTAACTTTTTGAACATAATAACTTTAAAAATGTAGCTCATTCTAACATTCGCATCAGTTCTCAGTAAGGTTTTTGATTGATTGATTTTTTTCCTCCCTCCTTATGGGTCATATTTTCCTGCTTCTTTGGATGTCTTGTTTTCTTTGATTGGTTGCCAAACATTATAAATTTCACCTTTTGGAGGACTAGATACTTATGTAGTCCTAAAAATAGTCTTGAGCTTTGTTCTGGGGTGTAATTAAATTATTTGTCATCAGTTAGTCCTTTTGGATTCTGTTTTAAAATTTGTAAGGACTGTATTTAATCTAGGGCTAATTATTCCTCAGTACTGATTTAATTCCCTTCTGAGTACTCCACTTAACGCTTTGTGAAAATAAGGTTTTTCAGTCTGGTTCATGAGAACAGGCACTATTTTCTGCCATGTGTGAATATTGGGTGATGTTCCCTTTAATTTTTTGGGTAATCCTTTCCTTGCCCTCAAGTATCTTTTTCAGGCATTTGCCGTGATTAGCATGACTTAAGGTGACCTCTGGTGTTCCATTCTGGGCAACTCTCTCCTCTCCATAATTCTATCTACTTGAGTCTCTGGGGATTATCTACTTTGTCTCCTTAATTTGGGTAGTCCACCAGCCTCTGCCTAGTTTCCCCTTTGTTCTCTACCATTTCCTGGAAACTCTCCTATATTAGTGCTTACCTCATTTGTTTTCCATCCCGGACCCAATGTCATAATTTTTTTTTTTTCTTTTTGGTTGTTTTAAGAAGTAGGGTAAATCTAGTCCTTTTTACTCCCTTTTGGTCAGAAGTGGAAGTTAATAAACTCATTTTAAAATGTTGATTTTAGAAGTGTGTTACGAAACATATTCTTAAGTAATGAGCTAGAAGAGGTACACAATTTTGCAACCAGGCATTAAATAGGTCTAGATTGGGTTAACTGCTGGCCTTCTACTGTTTCAAAGTCATAGACTTCATACAAGCTTTTCTAAAAATGATTTGCAATCATTATAGTTGTGGCAGTGGAATTTTGAGCAATATATGAGCTTGTTATATAAGGATGTAAGTATAAAAGCTCTTATCACAAGTTACTTAAGGATCAAAATAACTGAGTTGGAAAAAGAAACCTGGCTATGCTCCAGGCATCCTACTTTAAAAAATCAATCTCTTTTATAATTCTCTCTAACACTTTGCTTTAGGTTTATACTATCTACTGATAACAGACATTTATTACATTTGTTAATTTGACATTGCTTTAGAGTATTTCAAGAGATTTTATGATATAAAATATAAAATGATAATTTGAGGCATATCCTATTGCTTAGGTGTATATACAGCAAACCCAGTTAGTAATGGGTTATTTCAATTTAGTTGTAAAATTTACACCTTTTCTCATGTATTTTGTGCAAAATTTATGGATGAGCCTGTGAAATATATCAGTTAAAGTGATGAATTGTACACCAATAATTATAGAGATGTTTTAGTTTAAAATCGGTTTGGTTTTAAATACTTCTCAGTTAATATATGTAAAGTGCTTAGAACAGAGTACAAATGCAATGAGTACAATATGGGTTAAAACTATTTCTTTCTATGAAAAAATATTTTTGAGACGGGTATGATTGAGGAGTAACTGAAGTCATGATGCTGATTCTGTGAGTAACTGGGTCCTTGCATTGGGAACCCTTATATTCATTTACCACCAGTCAGTGTTTGACTTAAGATGAGGTCATGGTGAGCCACATGCCAATGTGGACGCTTTTTAACCTCTCTCATTGTTTGTGGGTAGCTTTTCACTTGATTCCTGATCCTGCAGTAGAGCTTTCACTTAAAATTGACACTGGGTGAGGAAGAATGAAATGGTAGGGAGCTGAGAGCAAAGAGGATATGAGGGTCTGGAGTAGGGGGCAAAACCAGAGAATACACATGGAAGGCAGGAAGAATATTTCTACAGAGGAGGCAAGGGAACAGGATAGAATCAAAAAATCATCTCTTGCATATTAACTTTGCTTTTTAGCGTAAATGCTTTCCCTGGAAATACATTTAAGAAGCAGAGAACTAATATAATTTTAAAGCTGAAAAGAACATTACAATCTGTCAGATAAAAGCAATTTAACAGGTGAGAGCAGAGTTGGCTAAAACTTGTCATGGGAAAATCAGTATAAAAAGTTAGTTGTACTAGTTGAGCCCACGCTATATGAAAGTTGCTTTGCTCTATTTATGTTATAATTAATATAGCATTTCTTTAAGAATTTTTTTTAGTTGGAGAAGCAGATCATATATGATTGGTAATGCAGTCATTATGGACATGAATAAGGTTCAATTTCTTTTTAGATGCAGAATATTAGTGTTTTCCAAAAATGGAAATGTACTCAATAGCATAGTCAAAAGGTAATCGTTGAGATTACAAACCATTATAGAGGATTTTTTTGACATCTGAATGGTTACAAATCCTGCTTTATACTGAATTTAATTATCTCTCTGCTACATTCATCCATTGTAGTCCAGTCCTTTGAAGTGAAACAGAATAAGCCTTATCCATTTTAGGTATTGGAAGATAGCTGTGCAATCCCAGTCTCCTTTAAGTTTTCATCACACATCTTGGCCACTTTCCCTTTATAGTCCTGATTATCTTTCTAGATTTAAGATAGCCAAAATGTATCTTGAGAATAGAGATAAAAAGAAAAATAAAAACATGCTCTCTAATTAAAGGACTTATGAAATATTATTTCCCCCCATAATGCCTGTTATGTATTTTTATGCTCAACATGTATGATAAGTTAACAGATACAGAGCTACAAGGAGAGGAATTCTAACAAGTAAAATCAGTTTTAGGAGCCTGACATTCTAAGTGACAGTGCAAGTTTGGTTGCCGCTTGTTCTGTCCACATATATACACCCATTAGAAAGACTGGAGGTCAATTAGTGAATACATTAAAAAATTATTTTACTCATCCATTCAATCTTGTAACATTTCTTAAAATGTGTCTGGGGACCACTCTGCTGAATGAAGTTTTGCATGGTTAAGTAAATTCTGTGTTGTGTGTTGCCCCTTTGACATTATCTGCAATAATTTTCACATAGAGAATGCTAATCAGTCCTCTAGTAAAAAACTCCTTTGACATTGTTTCAATCAACTTTTCCAAACTTTATTTTGTTATGAAAAACTCTGTGTGTAACATCCATTGACTTTTTGCAGAATTATTTTGGGTAACAACATCTTCGCACACTGCAGACCCGTCAAGAAAAAGTCATGTTTTCAAGCCCAAATGTTGACCGATAACTGCTAACTCATGCTTGGGCTTGCATTAGCTTTTGCTATAAAATTGCTGGTCAACAATGTCTTAAAACATTAAACTACAGAATCAACTCAACTTTTTATTCCAAACACTTATTGTGAGCATAACTATATCTATGAAATAGAAATAGTTTTCTATTTGGGCTTTCATGAGAAGCCCAATGGCATCTGAACTTGACTATAGTTTCTGCTGAAGATTTATCACAAAACCCCATGAAAGGGGAGCTGAATGAGGCCGAAGGAAGAAGAAACAAGCCAAGTATACTGGCACATGATTTTGAGGGAAATTCATAAAGGAGCTAGAAGGCAGTCATACCCTAAAACTGGAAGGAAACTGGAGAGACGTTTTATTTGTTTTCATTTTGCGGCTTCTTTTCTTGAATTAGGACCATACTTGTTGAACAGTCATCCATCATGAATATATTCTGATTAAATCAGAGTTTTTATAGATCTAACTACAAGTGAAGACAAAATTGTTGTTTCCAAGAAGCTTAAAATTTAACCCAGAGAAAAGCTTTATATTCACAAAATAATCAGGTAATGATACAAGGCAGTATATAATTAGTTGTTGAGTTGAGTGGCTCAGGTTTATAAATACTCTGGAGTGAAGGAAGTTATCCCCACAAATAGAGTTAGAGAAGATCTTCTGTTTTTAAGAACTGTTTTTAAAAAGGACAGTTTTAGTTTACCTGTAACACTTGTTGCAAGAGAGTAACCGTTTCAAAGTTACTTACGTTTAACAAAGGTATTTATTACTGTAAAGCATACAAATTTGTATTGGTTAGGTTTTAGTGGGAATAGAGAACAGACATCTAATATATTAATACTAGGAAAATATCTTCCTGGAACATTCATTACAATTATTTAAAAAAAAAAAAAAACATTTAGGTCAACAACAGATAGGCCTGCAAATCAGTTATGGTATTTGAAATGTTGACTTCAGAGAGCAGTTATGAAAACCAGAAGAGTTATGATGAGAAATAATAAAAGATAGAATAGAATTGAACACAGGCAATTTGATGTAAGTCTAAGAAAGAAAAGTTAACAGGGAATGCGTGTTTAAGACTGGTGGGGGTGGCGGGGTGGCTGGGTGGCAGGGCAGCGGTGGGTGAAAAGATACACAGGAAGCTGGTCCCCAGTATAAGTGAATGGTTGAAATTAACATATGGCAACCAGACAGCAAGGATGGGTTAGAAGAAAGGAATAGTCACCTGGGGATGAACATAGCAGCAGAAAAAAAGGAATGATAATGTTGGGTGAGGGTTTACTTCCTATCTTGGAAAGAGGGGGAAAAAGAATGAACAAGCCACTTTAAACGGGTTAAAAATGACATACTTTCCCTTTTTTCAAAAGGGTTATATAGTTTGTAAATGCTGAAGCAGACTTTAAAAAAAACCCTGGCCTCACTCTCCATGTTATTTTTAAACACCTTTTCATTCATTAGGCACCATGAAGCTATCAAGTGCTCTGTTTTAACTAGGCAGACACGGTTCTCACAGCCAGGAGTGTCCAGGGTCTGAGAAACACCGTGAACAACTCTGAACTTGCACAAAATATAATTGGCCAATTTGGAGACATTGTTCTGCACAGTATGATGCGTCTCATACATTTTTCATATAGAGGCAGTACATGTTAGGAGGTGCACAATAAGCGTATGGAAATACGTGCATTGTCAGAAGGCTAAGAAAAATAGTAGGGGGGGGGGGGATGGGAGACCAAGAACCGAGCTGAGCTGTGGAACAAGATTCGTGAGCTCTGAAACTTGACAAGCTTGGAAAAAAAATTATTCTAGGCAGGCTTTCCAAAGCACTTAAAATGCTAATTATATCTGGTGCACACCATTTTTTCCCTTTCTATAATTCCTTTACTGGTTTTAATTAAGTGGTTTAAGTGTCTATTAGGGAGGTGTGGGAACGAGGAGGGTGAAAATTTGCTTACCAGACGAGTGTTGCCTTTGCCCTCACTGATTTTGTGCCCTACCCAAACTGTGCATTTGCTAATCTCTTATATGATTACCTACATTTCTACTAATTGATGGCTTTTTAATTCTCTTCTTTTGTTAATGCTACAATTAAGCTTCTAGTTAATGTTGTCAAGTTCAATCAATATCCTCTTTTGAGGCGTATTAGGGTAAATGGATAATAATCTTTTGTTGATTGAAATGTGGTGCTATTAGAAATGACGGCTGCCAGTGCGGAAGTGTTACTGTGGAGAACACCCAGGTACCGCTGAAATGTGGTGAGATCGCCTTCCTTGGAGGGTGAGCTTCGACTTGCACAGACAGACTTAGACCTGGGATGGAGGGGCAGCAGGCAGCTCCCTTCGCTGCTGCCTGAGCGGGTCAGCGAGCACCGCTGTGCTTGGGACCAAGCACGTCTGTAATCATTTCAGAATTATATTTGAAAATTTAAAGCTGAACATACACCTTATCGCATTTAATTCGTTATATTCAGTTGTATTTAAAAGAAGCAAGAAAGCCCTTTTTGTTTATTTACCCAGGCACCCAGAGAGTACAAATTGGGTGCTCTCTGTAGGTAAAGCACGGGCACTGAATGGAGACATGGATGGAATGAGACCACCTCATCAAGCTTCTATTTTAACAGGGTAGAGAGAATATGTGTAGAAATGACCATCTATGGCATCCCTTCTTCTCCTCCTCCTCCTCCTCCTTTTTTCCCCATTAAGCATATATTAGCTACTCCTCTGTCAGGAATGATGCTAGGGGAGATGGAGGTGGTGAGCGCACAGTCTGTGCTCCCAAAGGACTGGGTAACTGGAGCTAGGGTACAGGCATGTAAATAAACAACTGTAGCAATGGGGAACTGTTATTATGTAATTTCATGCAAGGAGTTCTCAGAATCTGCACAGGGGAGTCAGGCATGACTTCCCAGAAAAAAAGAGACCTTCTTGGTGTAGTTTGAGTCTCTAGTTCCAGATACTTGTCACTCTCCTGTGCTAGATTATGTGAGCAAATAAACAATCCCCCTTCCTTTTTTGCCTAAGCAGGTTTGAGTTGGATTTCCGTCATTTACTGTCAAAAGAATCCTGTAAAATGCTGAGCCAGACAGACCAGGGTATTTTGCAGAAGGGTCATAGTAGTATGCTTTTAACTTACATTTAAGTTATCTTTTTGCATATTTATGATTCTTATTTTATGTTTGAGTTTATATCTATGATCTTATTTTGTTTTCTTTTTATCATGCTTTTTGGTGTGTTTTTCTGCTTTTTTACTCAATTGATTAATTTTTTATCATTGTTTGTTTTCTCTTTACTTATTTGGAAGTTAAACATTTTATTTCTATTCTTTTTGTAGATTCCATTACATTGTTTAACATTAAAGGTTAGATAAGCCCTGGCTGGTGGCACAGTGGATAAGGCTCCAGCCTGCGAACCCAGAGGTTGCTGGTTCGATTCCCAGCCAGGGCACATAATCAGGTTGCAGCCAGGTCTCCAGCCAGGTTCATGGCTGGAGGCAGGTGAAAGGCAACCATATACTGATGTCTCTCTCCCTCTCTGCCTCTCTCCCTACTCCTCTCTCTAAGAATAATAAATAAAAAATCTTTAAAAAAAGGGTTAAATAAAAAATTAATCAATATAAATACTTTTCTGATCAATACAAATACTTTAATGCTATAATGATCACCACTCCCTTGCATATAAAAAAACTGATTGTTTGTCATTGTTTTTACTGCCACTCCAAACGAATTATTACCTTTATTGTATTTATAATTTATATTTGTGTAAGTTTACTAAACACAAATTTTATCACTTGCAACTCTGTATTGTTTTCTTTTGAATTTCCTTTATTTGAAAATTATATATATATGCATATGTGTATATATATTATTTCCCTTTATCAGTAAACTCACCCATTTGGTGAGATTTCCCTTTATTAGTAATCCCACCCTTTTGGTATGGTAAAATCTTTCAATTTTTGTCTGGAAAGGTTTATTCTGACTTCAAATTTGAAGAATATTTTCATTTGTGCAGGATTCAATGATGATGGTTGTGTAAGTTGCTACCTTTTGGCCTATCTAGACTCATTCCCAACTCTTTTAGCAATGGTAGACTCTGGCGGGAGACTGTTTGGAGGGAGGAGAAGGAGAATAAAGTATTAATTATTTTTAGTTCTCCTTGTTGTATTACTTATAGGATGACTGCTTCCTTTGACCAAAAGCCAAAGCTCCAGGTAGGTGACCTTCCTCATGCACTTTCTACTGGTCCCAACAATTGCTGCTCCTTATTTCTTCAGGGTTAGAAGATATATTGTTTTTCAGCTGTTATTAAGGCTGGAGAACTATAGCATCCTTTGTTACTCTTTCTAAATGTTACTCCTAGTTTTGGAGCTAGTCAGTCCCTTATTAAATTCTCATCAAGCATGAAGATAAGTGTGCCATCTCTTTTCTCCTGGATGTAGTAGTTATTTTTCCTTTAGCACTTTAGACGACACCTTTTCTCATTATCTCCTGGTTCTACTATTGATGATGAGAAGCATGCTACCTGTCTGTTATCCCTTTCTAAATCTATACTTTCTCTCTGATTGATATTAAGATTTTTATTGTGTCCTTGGTGTTACATAGTTTCACTATAGGAGAAGGATTGATTTTTGTTTGTGCCTCTTGGTATACTTCTTAAATTTGAGAATTTATGTCTTCTGTCAACTCTAAAAGTTTCTTAGTTATTATCTTCAAATATTACCTCTTTTTCACTGTGCTTATTCTTTCCTCTTGTGATTTCTATATGAGATATGCTAGACCTCATTCTATTCTCCAGATAGAGCTTGTTTTAATCTTGCTTTTCTATTTTTCTTCCTCTTGATTTCTCTATGATTCAGTATGCATAATTTTCTCAGAGCTATATTCTAATATACTATCTATTTCTTTAACTATGTTGAGTATGCTGTTCTCTGGTTCATTGATTTTTAAATTTCAATTACTAAGCTGTTCATCTTAGGTGTTGTAATGGCTCTTTTCCAAATTGTCATTATTTTCAGACTGGTCTTTGTTTCTTTTTTTTTCTTCTTTTACCTCCTTGGTAGTTTTAAGGAGATAGTGTTATAGTCATCTCCAGATTGTTATTTTATCCTATATTTTTGATAGTGCAAATCTCTCTATTATATTTGTTGGTTCTGTCAGCAAATCATTTCTTCTTGTGCTGGAACTCATCTTCATCCCACATCATTTACTTGTGAGGGTGTCACATGCTTGCTGAGGAGGGGAAAGGCTGTAATGGAGCACTTTTGCCTTTGCTTCTGTTCGATGTGAAGGGTTTCATTGATCTAGAAACAACCATTGATGTAGTATCACACTGTATTTCACATCTGCGTATGAAAGGCCTGAGATTTCAGTTTCTCATGGGAGACTTTAATCTCTATAAAAACTTGAGCAGATATAATCTTCCTTTTCACTTCCCCAAAGCTGGTGACAGTCCTCCCTGAGTCCCAGTTAAAGATTTGGTTCCAGTATTTCATCTTACATGGGCTCAAGGCTATGATTCCTATACTGGTTGGTCATTTTCTGGAAACCGCCAAACTGACCCCTTGTATCAGGAGCCTATACTCTGATTTCAGTTTAAGGCTCTGGCTTTGGATCCTGCTTTGTTTCTGGTAGATTTTCCTGTTTGTCTTTTGAATTCAGCTGTATAGTAAAGTATTATAAATTTTATTTTTTATTTCTATTTGTTTGGAAAGAGAACAATGTTTTCTCCTCTGTCCTTTGTGATGTTTAAACAGGTCATTTAAAAAAAAAAAACATAAAGCTTTTGCAACAAGGTTTTAAAATGGTCCATTTTTTTTTGTGTGCTGAGAGGATCCATGTTTAAAAGGGGGAGTCAAGTGATCAAGCTGCAACCCTGTGCTATTCAGGCAGAAGGGTGACAGAGTAGTTTGTTATGCAGGAAAGTCCAGGGAACCAATCAACTCTGAATATTTGCATGTTTTAAAAAATTTATTATATATTTTTAAAGACTTTATTTATTTGCAGAGAGAGGGGAAGGGAGAGAAACATCCATGTGTGAGAGAAACATCAATTGGTTGGTTGCCTCTCACGTGTGTCCCCAACTGGGGGCCTGGTCAGCCACCCAGGCATGTGCCCCACTGGGGATCGAACCAGTGGTCTTTTGGCTCACAGGCCAGTGCTTAATCCACTGAGCCACACCAGCCACACCAGCTTGCATGTCTTATACAAACTAAAACCTGCTTTCTTGTCTGCCTAAATCAGAGCTTTCTCCTTTACTATCCTCTTCCTGTGGACTGTAGTGAGCTGAGCCTCCATAGACATTCAGCTGTCTCCTCCTCAGGGAGGCTTCCCTGCTCAGCTTGGTTTCCTTCCTGGTCTTTAAGCTGTGTGCAGTCTGCAAAAGCTCTAAAGGTGGCACGTGGGGACAATCACAGAGCCATCTGCCCGGCATCACTGTTTTGTGTTGCCTGATGCCCAGTGCTTTAAGAATCTATTTCTTTGGAGATGTGGTGGACTGAGATCCGGAGCAGCATAAAGGCGGTGAATAATAGCGAAGAGTCTGCAGTAAAAATGGCCTCCAGTAAAACTGCATTGCAAAAAATGGGAAAGAGTAAAAAAGTTGAAGAAGTGGAGCCTGAAGAACCTGTAGTGGAAAAAGTATTGGACAGACAGGTAGTGAATGGGAAGGAAGAGTGTTTCCTGAAGTGGAAGGGATTCACAGATGCTGATAATACTTGGGAACCTGAAGAAAATTTAGATTGTCCAGAGTTAATTGAAGCATTTCTTAATTCTCAAAAAGCTGGTAAAAAAGATAGGTCAAAAGGGAAGTCTTTATCTGACAGTGAATCTGATGATAGCAAATCAAAGAAGAAGAGAGATGCTGCTGATAAACCAAGAGGCTTTGCCAGAGGTCTGATTCTGAACGAATAATTGGTACCACAGACAGCAGTGGAGAATTAATGTTTCTCATGAAATGGAAAGATCAGATGAGGCAGATTTGGTGCTGGCAAAAGAGGCAAATAAATATGAAGTGTACTCAAATTGTAATTGCCTTTTATGAAGAGAGACTAACTTGGTATTCTTGTCCAGAAGATGAAGCCCAATAATTGTTTGCATTGCTTTTTATATACATTTACATCTATGTAAAATTTGGGTCTTGGTTTTTTGATTTATTAGTATGAAGAAATAACTACATCCTAATAAAAATCAAGTTTGTTATGTTTGTTTTGAAGTAGTACTAGGGGAATTGTGGGGGCTTGCATCTATAGCACTGGTTACTTCGGAACAAAAGCTTTCTGTAGTTGCTTCCTTTATCAGAAAAGAACATTTGATGCCATGGTATAATCTTTCCTCAGCGTTAAGAGAAAACAGCTTTTTTAAGTGTTGGGGAAACCTCTGTTGTTGTTAACTCAGTCAGAATTTGTGTTTAAGTCATATATACCTAAGGATCATTTGAGTTTTTGCTTTATTTGGTGGGGAATGGTTGGTGTATATACATAGGTAAGTGGTTTTCTTTTCTTTTCTTCTTCTTCTTCTTTTTTTTTTTTTTTTTTTTTTTTGATTAACCAAAATAAAAAGCATTTCACAAAGATAAGCTCATGTTTCTGGGCCGCTGTCATTTTCAGCAATCTAAGAAATAAATCACTTCAAGTTAAATTGAAAACTTTCCAGAGTTTTAACCTTTGAAATTAAAGAGAAAACTTGTAATTAATTGGGCAATTTATATATAATGTAACAGTTTAAATTGGACAATTCAAAAGCAGCCATATCAGAATCCATGTTTATATCTACAATTATAAATGCAAGTTTATTTGCAAAACCTGTGAAAGGAAAATATTATCACTACCAATATAACCTCCCCTTCCAAATGAGAAAATGAGGCAAACCCTGGTGTGTTTTAATTAGGATATCAGGATTTAAAGGCTTTGCCTAGTAAGTTGGGCCTTCACAAAAAGTTAAAATCCCTGTGTTATATTGACTAAAAAGGATCATGGAATGTGTTAAGACCTTATTCATGGAAACCTAATCAGATCATTAGAGACCCTGGCAATTTATACCTGCTGGACTAAGGAGGTGAGCAAACCTTTGTAATCTAAAGTCTTGACCTGCAAGTTTTTACTCCAGTTCATTCCTTACATGTAGGCTCAGTCTCAGTATTTGGGTGACTGGTTCAGTAGAAGCCAGGAAAAACCATTAACTTTGTAGTAAACCCAATGTTATTCAACTGTGTATTGCTTACTTTATTGTAAATACTGGTAAACAGTGGTCAATAAAGCTTTATAAAAAACTATTTCTTTGTATATTTGGCTTGTTATAGTAACTTTCCCATCAACATTGCATCACCCTCTTTCTTATCTTGATACCAGCAATTTACAAGGAATCTGTGTAACTTGTATTGGATCGGCTTCAATAATACTCATACTTTAGTTCTACTTTTTGTTTGGACCCTTCGGTTTGACCCTTTTTTTTTTTCCCTTAAACGGTTTTAATCATGTTAATAGCAGTAAAAGTGCAATTCCTTGAAAAGTCCCAATTGCTCTTCTTTGTCTTTCTTTGTAAGGTGTTACAGGTGGGACACACTCCTGAAGCTTCCCTCCGGGAAGAGAAAGGCTGCCTTCAGGACCCCGGGAGGTGAGCCCCAGGTGTAGGAGCCGCTGCCAGCCTGCCGCGCGCTGTTCTATAGCACATTTCGAACAGGTAGACAGAGTACTCCAAAACAACAATGAAAATAACCAGTAACGCATTTATTATCGTTATCAAGTGTTCTGTACTGTACATAATCGTACGTGCTCTAATTTTATACGGCCGGCAGCGCCCAGGTTTTTCACGCCATCATCACGAGGAGCACGTGCTCGGTTCTGCTCCCCGTGCGCTGCAGCGTCCCCCGGCGGCCGGAAGCCTTCAGCTCCACCGTAGTCTGGTGGGACTGCTTGCTGTCGTCTGAGTGCGTGTTTCCTTTTTTGTCTGTCCTCTCGAATGTCCTAGCCATCACGTCAGTGGCCTTGACAGCAGCAGAGGCCCGGCGGCGGCTTACCTGCCAGCCTGCGCTCAGAACCCTCCGGAACGCCAGCTGCGCCACGGGCCTCGGCTGCCCGGTGAGCCGCAGGAAACGCACCTGCAGGCGGCTCGGAGCCCCGCAGCAGAGCTTTCAGTTGGGAGAGGATCAGACTCTTGGTGTTTCTTTTTGGTAAGAATTCGAAATTGATTTCATGCGTCTTTTTCGCTTCTTGTTTTGTCATAATAAAATTTAAGAACCCCATTAGGTTGCATAGAAATGGATATTTGACGGCCCAAATCCTGAGACTTAGAATGAACAGGGCAGGCAAGTGGAACCTTCTGGAAAATGGAGCTTAGCGCTGTTAAGTCCCCCTGGCTGTGTTTCACTGTACAAAGTAGTATTCAAACAAGCAAACCTCAGGGTTGTTTTTCTTTTTCTTTTTTTAATTTTAGGGTTCTGATTGGTCCAAATTGTGCAGTTTTTTAATTAAAATTTTAAATTACAGTTTACACTCAATATTATTATAGTTCCATGTGTATAGCATAGTGGTAAAATATACACATATACATTTTATATAAAATTCATATATAAAACTTATGAAGTGATTCCCTCTCCCATAAGCTAGTTACCCACCTGGCGTCATACATAGTTATTACAATATTATTGATTTTATTTCCTATATAGGCAAATACTTCAGTTTCAATGAACTGTTTCAAATAGGACAAACTTGGTTTGAAATAAAATTGCTGAAAATTGATAAAGAGTTGAGACTGTTTGAAAGATAGTTTCTTGGATTACTGAAAATTATAATCAGTTGTACAACCAAAAGTTTATATAGGCTATTAGAACTGATCAAAAAGTTAAAAATGCAGAGATATTATGAAGACCAGAAAATTATTTTGTTTATCATGGTATTCTCAGGCCTGATAATATGTCTTGTTGATTGTGAGCCTCCATAAATGTCTGTGAAGTAAAGAATAAATAAAAGAATGAATGCTGACTCCTTGAAGGCAGGAACTATACTTATCTTGTTCATTGTTAAATTTATAACACCTAGTTTTGGGTCTGGCTGTTGCATTCAATGAACATTTTACTGATTGGATTAACTGATAAATTGAAATTGCATAGCTTACAGATAATATTTTTGCATGTAAATTTAAAAATACATCTGCAGTTCTGGCAATTTCTAGTTGCTATGTCGCTGAGAAGTTATACTAAAAAATGGGAGACAGTGTGAGTAAATAGTATAACGGTTAGAGGAGTTTAAACATAGCCTTTTCCAATCTAGTGAGGAATACTGTATGTTGAAAATACGAGTTGTGCTACAAAAGCTAGAAATGTGAAAGAGTTCATATGTAGGCAATTCCTTTCTTCTATTTCTGTTTGAAGTTCATTCCTGAAGAAGGAATGGAAAGATAAAAATGCGCCCCCCACCAAAAAAAAAAAAAAAGGCAGACACAGGAATTTAAAGGGAAAGGAAAATTTGTCAGCAACCCTGCACCACAAATCACCACTTGAACAATGAAAACTCATGGAATCGGAAGGTTGTTCCAGACAAAAGATGCTACAAGGCCAAGGGTAGACCTCAGAGAATAAACAGGAGCTATTTCCTGGGGGTCCCTTCTCCTTGGTTCACAGGGCTGTTTTATCACAAGCTCCTTGCTTATTATCAGTAGGAATGTTCACTTTTGTTCTTGAACTTCAAAACCAGTAATGGTATAAGTGAGATGTTCTTAATGTTCTCAAATCACTGTGAGCCAAACTCAGGGGCAAGGATGCTTAGAGAAAGAGGCTGGGTCAACTGCACTCCTATATCACAGCATCTTCACTAGTTTTATTCCTATCAGATGCAGGGCAGAGGATTTATTAGCATCCCATCAGGAAGCAAACTGCCATAAAAGAACTCAAAGGGCTACATTAGTAATGCCAATTTTGTAATTGGGTCATTTCAATCTTTCTTACTAATGTTAGACTCCAGCCTTTGGTGAAGGTAATTTTGGCCAGTGAGGTTAAACACACATGTGTGTACCTGTGTGTATACCTACACACAGGTACACACACACATACACACACATAAACCTGTATCTGGTCAGGTCACATCCCCCTTCTGCCAAGCCTGGTGTGTTGGGGACTGTGTGTGACGCTGCAATGCAACAGCGGTTCTCCCTCCCTTTCCCACTCGGACCCTAAGGAAACAGCGAGACCTATCTGCTTGTGGGACTTTTCCATTTCTCTCTACTCAGCAAAAGACAATTTGCCCTGTGTTGCAACTCTATATTTGGTGAGAGGATAGGAGGGCTGGCACTACCAGCGCTGGCTACTAAAAGCAGTCCCAGTGAAACCCCACAATGATTTGCCTCTTTTTCAGTTTGGCACATCATGTTAGGAGCTGGAATAGAGAAACATTTGTAATACACTGCAGCTGGGAGGAGCGGGATGGTGCTTCTGTAGAAGTCCTGTGTTCCTCTCCCCACCCACTCTCAGTAGCATAGTCATGAGCCTCACTTTTGTTCTTCATATTTTAAATCCAGCCTGTACTGAACTTGCCACAGAAATAGATCTGTGCTGACACTCCTACTCTCAAGCTGCTGGAACTGCAGTCGCAGGTTTTGACATTGCTTGAGCCAGCCCAGAAACTAGACAGTTGAAATAGAATTAAAGAGGTAGCTATGTGAATAGACTGACTTCCTGGTTGGAAAACCAGGATCATATTTTATTTCCATCTGTGGCAGTCTCACAAACCTTTAACATCAACACTATGTTTGTCATGTAGTGATTGCCCGCATTCACAAGGTCTTGCTGGAAAAGGGAATTGCTTTATGACACAGGCATAATTTTTTGCCTTTGTGAAAGGGTACAGTAGGCCCTCCTTTGGACAACTCCTCTGCAGATGCCTGATTCCTGGAAGTCAGACTGCTGGAAGCACAGGGTGAGGGCCAGCCCTCAGAGTGGGAGGTCAGCACCAGGGAGGCCTACGGGGAGGCAACAGGAGGTCCTGGCAGGCGAGTGGTGCAGAGCATTCAAGGAGGAGGTCTGCAAAGGCAGTCAAGGTTTTAGGGCAATTGCCAGAGGGAGTCTCACTCTAGGGCTGAAAAACAGAGCAGCCCTTAAACTCTTGGATGAATGCTAGGCCAAGATAGGAGGGCTATGCTATGAATTCCCCCAATGAATCGACACTAGGTACCAGGCATTGTACTGGGGTCCATGGAGGTTCAGGGATGTCAAGGTTCTTGCCTTTGGGCAGTTTGCACTTCGGTAGAGAAGAAAGCCGTGGGACTAACTCTAGACAAGGTGGAATAAGTCAAACGCTTGCTCCTTGGAATTTCTGTATTACAGCCCACTTGAGTCTCTCTGATGTCAAGTCCTGTCCAGATTAGTTTTAACAGATAGGCCAGCAGCACATGGAGTCCCAGTGGTTATTGCAGTGAATCCTGCTTTCTCCAGGAAGTTTTTCTCAACTTGAGACAGAGGAGGCTCGATCCCTTTATTTTCCCTCCTATGCTCTATGCTTTGAATGTAATTATAAAAATATTGGATTGAATTATCTGCTATTTGGGTGTATCGTGGCCCATGTGATCCAATCCCTCAAAATGTAATTATACAAATACAACTTTTTTTTTTAAACATTGGTGTGTGGTTGCCTCTTGAGCATTCCCAACTTGCGATCCGGCCTGCAACCCAGGCATATGCTCTGACCGGGAATTGAACAGTGACCCTTTGGTTTGAAGACTGGCGCTGAATCCAGTGAGCCACACTCGCCAGGGCCAAATACAACTTTTCTTAGTGATCACACATCAGAATGCAGGGGAAAATCTATTTCCAGTCTCAGGAAGACCGTATCTATCCAGAGGAGCTAATCAGACAAATTAGGCCGGAGCAGGGAGTTTTTAAGATCTACCCTGGGCAGATCGCAGGCATTCTCAGCTGAGATAGTCCCTTTTCATCCTAAAGATGAAAACACTGCTCACATAGAGCCACTTAGCTGCTAGGTAAGCCATGCCCACTATTCATATCTCACTAAGTAGTTTTGGGAAATTTGAGAATTACCTAAGGCCTCAGGATATATCTCTTTAAATGACCAAGGTTCAATTTCTAGGAATACTTCACAATGGATTCTAGAGCTCTGGTCCATTAATTTTCTGATTTCATGAAAAACTGAAGTTCAGAAAGATTTAAGCAATCTGCCCAAGGTCACATACTTGGTTGATTGAAACATTCTATATATGAAGCAGAATCCTTTGGAACAGCTGACGGCAAGAATGGCAGAGCAAGTTTTCCTGAGTTCTGTGTTTATGAAGACATCTCTTTAGATTTTTCAGTTTTTAAGTGTCATGTTAAATAAGGTAACTCTGATGAGCATGTATGGCCTGTTTCACAATAGTGCTGGTTCTTTAAAAGTCAGCACTATGGCCCTGGCTGGTGGCACAGTGGATAAGGTGCCGGCCTGTGAACCCAAAGGTCGCTGGTACGATTCCCAGCCAGGGCAACATAACAAGGTTGCAAGCCAGGTCTCCAGCCAAGTCTGTGGTTAGAGGCAGGTGAAAGGCAACCATACATTGACATCTTTCTCCCTCTCTGTCTCTCTCCCTTCTCCCACTCTCTAAAAATAATAAATAAAATATTAAAAAAAAAAGTCAGCACTATGACTTTTATGAGTCATGTTGAATTATTCACACAACAAAATCTGAACTTGGCCAATGGAATAACAGGGAGAAGCACAGTAGCATCGCATGTGTCTTCTATAAAAGGCTGAAGAGGCCCAGAAAAAAGTTTCTCTAGTAATTAGGGGAAGTTAAATACTGAACATCACCGTGTTAAAATGATAGGTTAAAAAGAATTCTATAGACAACATTGAGATGATGTTTTAAATAAGTAACAAAATGCTATTGATAATGAAATTAAACTATTTAACAGTTAAAGCTAAACTGGATAGGAACTTCACTTATCTAGCTCTGCGAAGATCCTTTACTTCTTGGGTCCCTTTTTGGATGTTCCTGTCCATTGGTCCTGTAATGGCAAGTTGAAAAAGCATCCTTTATAGTCTTCATCACATCCTATCCAAACACATAATAATTGTCCTCACATTTCCTTTCCTTTGCTGTGTAATAAGCCAATGAAGACAAGGAATGCATCTTTTCATCTTTGTGTCCTCACAAGTCTAGCAGTGTGCCAGGTACATATTCTACATTCTCCAAATATTTGGGGAACTAAATGAAAATAAATTACATTTGAATTGTTAGGGCCAGGCCTTGGGATAAAGCCTGCAAAATATTGTCCATTGACATAAAAGAAACCAAAGAAATGTTGAGAATGTTAAACATCAGAGTTAAGATGGGGAACATGTCCTTTTCAAATTTGAAAGTATTTTTCTTCTTTGTTCATTGTGTATTTTGTGAGATATGATTAATATGTATTATCAAAAATGACTTAACTATATTATGTACTTGTAAGGATATGTTTCCTTTTGAAAATATTGAGAAGACTATGAAATACTACTTTACTCCTTTTCTATGCCTTTATCATCCTGAAAAATACAGAGACCACATTAATGACCTATGTTCGAAAGCTGAAATTTTAAAAATCATTATAAGGTGTTATATTTTTGTTTAAATTCCATGTGCATTCTTTTTTTTTTTTTTTTAAGATTTTATTTATTGTTTTTAGAGAGAGGGGAAGGGAGAGAGGCAGAGAGGGAGAGAAACATCAATGTATGGTTGCCTTTCACTTGCCTCCAGCTATGGACCTGGCTGGAGACCTGGCTTGCAACCTGGTTATGTGCCCTGACTGGGAATCGAACCAGCAACCTTTAGTTTACCCTCCTTATTCAGGAGGGTAAAAAAATGGATGGAATAGAGGGTATGTCCATGTGGAAAATGGGCATATTTTGTGAGTGGAAAGGCCTGAAACTAGCTCAGCGAAGGTGAGGAAAACATTAAAGGGACAAAGGCCAGTCCATTACAAACTGTCAGCCTGTGGGCCTCAGTTAAATGCCTGGCAGGATGTAGTGTGTGCTTCTTTATTGTAGACCTTAAGGAGATGTCTCATTCCAGTCTAGGGGGAGAGTTTGTGCAGTTGAGTGTATATATATATACATAGTTTGCTTGTGTTAATAAAGAGAGTTTGCACAGAAAACATTTGAAATCTATCTATACCCTCGGTAGAGTATGTATGTGTTATAAAAGAACCAATATACAGGAGGACTGGAAAAGGCAATAATATTTTTTTGAGTACCCACCATGTATTAGGGAATGTGCCTTTAAAGCATAATGAAGATAGTAAAAATAATAATGATTGATAGTAAAAATAGTAAGTTATTTTTAATAAGTGCTTACTCTGTGCATATTGAGCTGTTTAATTTTTTCAGAAACCATACAGAATATTCTGTTCCTTTTACTGATGAGTAAAGAAGCTTGGTGACTTTAACTAAATTGTCCAAGGTCATACAGCCAGTTAGTGCCAGAGATAGGACTGGACTTGACCTAGGCAGGTATGGTTCAGATGCAGGTCAGACCTTATCTCAGTCTAGCTCAAGGAATAAGAGTTTATTTTTTAAAATTAAATATATACATATATATTTAATTTTATATTTAATTAAATATATTTTATTTATGTTTATACTTAATTAAATATATTTAATTGTAGTACATCTTAGAAAAAAATCTGAAGATAGTGTACAGTTTTTTATACCCAGAATTTTTATTTTTAGTATGTTACTATAGTTTGTTACAATTAATAAATCAATATTAACACATTGTTAACTAAACTCCGTAGTTTATTCAGATTTCCTTAGTTTTTACCTGATGTTGCAGAATCCTATCCAGGAAACCATGTTAAATTTAGTCCATCCTGTCTCCTTGGGCTGTGATAGTTTTACAGACATTCCCTGTTTTTGATAACGGTGACAATCTTAAGGAGTACTATTTGGTAGTTTGTAGAATGTCCCTCTATTGAGCTTTGTGTGATGTTTTTCTTATACTTTGACTGGAGTTACATATTTTGGGGAGGCAGACTTCAGACATAAAGTACCACTGTCATCCCACCCTATCAGTCACATAAAATCAATATGCGAACACTGTTGATGTTGACCTTGATCACCTGGCTGAGGTAGGTTTGTCAGGTTTCTCCACTTTCAAGTTACTTGGAAAAAGATTTTTTGTTGTTGTTTAAGGTGGGCAGGCTGGCACCTTATCCACTGAGCCACCAGCCAGGGCTTGTGAGTATTCTTATACAGTAAGTAACATTATAGGTTTGTCCAGAATTCCTGGACAGAGGTCAATAGTGAAAAAAATAAGAGGATTTAATTGTTATATAATAATTATCTTGTAAAGGAAAAAAAAATTAGCTAATCAATTGGAGACAAGCTGGAAAAAAATCCAGGCAAATAAATATTAGAACTGAAAATAATCCAGTGCGAGGAGAGAGACTGTTTCAATAAGAGAGATAAATCATAGCTTACCAGACCACAAAGTCATTGGTTAATTCATCGAATAATGAAATATTTGATGAACATTTCACCTGTACCAAACAACACTTAAAAACTGGGACTATAAAAACTATTAGGTTCCCCATGAGCTTAGCTCTTTGACAGGGCTTTTCTGAGTTGAGTCAGGAGCTAGTTACAGATTGTTCATGTTAGCCATTCTCCTCATTTCTTCTTCTCTTTCGTTTTTGTTGTTTCTGTGCTTCTTAGCACATCCATCAAGAACTAGGCAGGACTAGGAAAAGGAAATGATAGCAAAAGCACTAGTTTTTCTGGAGGCTTCCTTCTGCCGATAAATACTTGACTGTTAGGAATAAACTCTTGGGATCTGCAATGGCTTTTAAAAGCCCCTGTTTTTAATTTTTGTCACTATCAGGGATTTATGTTTCTTAAAGTTGATTACAACATATCTAGCTCCATATATTTTTCTTTCTTTTTTTTTTTTAAGATTTTATTTCATTATTTTTAGAAAAAGGGGAAGGGAGAGAGGCAGAGAGGGAGTGAGACATTAATGCATGGTTGTGTTTCACCTGCCTCCAGCCACAGACCTGACTGGAGACCTGGTTTGCAACCTGGTTATGTGCCCTGGCTGGGGAATCGAACCTGCTACCTTTGGGTTTGCAGGCCAGCACCTTATCCACTGTGCTATCAGCCAGAGCTAGCTCCATATATTTTTCTGATCAGAGTCATATAGTATTTAAAGTAATTCAAGCAAATTTAATGCACCAAGAAAAAGTAAAGAAGGTAACATTGAGAAGGCAATGTATACTTGCCAGCTATTTAAAGCTTAAATATATTTTTATGTGCAAAACCATCTAAACACCTAGAACATGGGTGGCAAACACAAGGCCTGTGGGCTGAATCCGGCCCTCCACCTCATTTTATCTGGCCCTGCACCTTTGGCCTGGTACCTTGTTTCTACCCAACTCGCTTAACTGTTAAGGAGTAGTTACATTTACACAGTCCTAATTACATTTGGCCCTTTGAAGGCAACCTTGAGGCTCATGTGGCCCCTGGTGAAAATGAGTTTGACACCTCTGATCTAGAAGGTGATAACAATGTAAATTTAAATATAGGATAGTATATAATTGTGTCCTACTGTTGAAAGTATTTATTTTTCCTCCTCAAGAGATGTTTACTCTGAAGCAGGAAGAAACTTGATTTATGGAAAGTCCAATGTTGTTTACACTGGGATGGGAGGGTATAA
This sequence comes from Noctilio leporinus, assembly GCA_004026585.1. Lineage (NCBI taxonomy): Eukaryota > Metazoa > Chordata > Mammalia > Chiroptera > Noctilionidae > Noctilio > Noctilio leporinus. Next base: position 83,255 of record PVIW01001582.1, read on the forward strand.
AAATTAAGATTAACTTAAAAATACTTTACATTAGAGAGAAAGCAGGTTTTATTTTGTGTTTTGTTTTGAGTTCTTTATTGTTGGAAAATGCTTATATTCTTTGTTTTTATCCTGACTTGACATGCTTATTGATACTCAGGGAGGGGAGGGGAGGGGAAGGGAGGAAGACAGAGGGAGAAAGACACCGATGTCAGAGAGAAACATCGAATGGTTGACTCCTGTATGCACCTCCAACTTGGTGGACCAGGTACTGAACCCTCAACTTAGGCATATGCCATGATAGGGAATCGAAATCATGACATTTCATTCCATGGGACAACATTCCAACCAACTGAGCCACACCATCCAGGGCCAAAAAAACTGCTTATATTTTCAATGTATACTGACTAATTTTGACTAAACATTACCTAGGACATGGCTTTCAGACTACTGTACCTCTTGGTATGAAATGAGCCTATTCAATCAAAAGGCAGTCTGTTCACTGGCAAGCATATCATTTAAACTGAATACCCTGTCTTGCTGTCCCACACCAGAGGCAGAGCCGGTCTGCATTAGGTGCCATGGAGGTGGCAGAAAACTCTCTTCTGAGATTTAGGGTTATTCCAGACTCTCTGTGCTCCAGGGTATCTCCATGCTCAACTCCCACCATCAACTAGCTACTGTACTAAGCATTTTCCATTGCACAGTCCTTCGAACAAAGCACTAATGTGTATATATACTATCTTGGAGTGATAAATTTTAAAGCAGTGTTTTTTGTTTTATTTTTTTTAAGATAAGGCTCCTCATTACTTCTTAGGAATGAAACATTTTGGTTATGGGAAATAGCCAATTAAACACTCAACACCATATTAACCATCTTGGATTATATAAAAATTGTGTATTTGTTCCATGTCCTCCATCGATTTATATTCTTATTTTAAGTTATACCAAATAGATAAGAATTAAATATTTACTTTAATATTGTGAAGACATAAGAAGAGAGTAAAACTAGAAAAACAACATATTCTTTTTTTTTTTTTTTTTAAGATTTTATTCATTACTTTTAGAGAGAAGGGCAGGGAGGGAGGAAGAAAGAGAAAGAAACATCAATGTATGGCTGCCTTTCACCTGCCTTCAGCTGTGGACCTGGCTGGAGACCTGGCTGGAGACCTGGCTTGCAACCTGATCATGTGCCCTGACTGGGTATCAAACTAGTGATCTTTGGAAAAACAACATATTCTTTTTTTAAAAAGATTTATTTATTTATTATTTTTTAAGAAGAGGGGAAGGGAGGGAGGAGTAGAGGGAGAGAAACATCATTTGTATAGAGAGAGGGAGAAAGACATCAATGTATGGTTCCCTTTCACCTACCTCCAGCTACAGACCTGGCTTGCAACCTGGTTATATGCCCTGGCTGGGAATTGAACCAGCGACCTTTGGGTTTGCAGGCCGGCACCTTATTCACCGTGCCACCAGCCAGGGCAACATATTCTTAAGAAAAAATGACCAAAAAACATCCTAAGTTTGAGTTAAGTATTTTAGTAGCCTTCTAAGGAAAATAAAAGTAGCCAGTATCATTGGAAGGGACTTCAAAATTTCATCCTAATGGTCCATGAATTTGTCATTCCATGTTTAGCAATATTATTATTTCTCTTTGTTCCTTGGACCAGCCATTTATTGTTTATATTTTACTTATTTACATTCATGATTGGTCTAACCCTAAAATTAATTCTTGGATTAGCATATACTGTGGAACTTTTGTTCATCTTGTTCCTTGATAGTTCTCAGCAAACTGTTCCTAACAATTTCAGTCAATCTTGACCCCAACTGAAGTGCCAGGGCTCAATTACTTGGGAGCTACCGTAACACGTGGGCTTGTCTATACATGAGTAGAAAAGGGCCCGTTTGTCAAATAATACTATTTCTCTGCATTTTCAGGATGGGGAGTTTACCTCCGCCAGCCTAGTCCAGTTGTAGACCCTGGAATATAAAGAACTTTTTTTTTTTGCTTTCTACTTTCCAGCCCCCAGCACTGAGCTTTGTCATCTGGTGCTCCAGCTCATTATCCGGCAGGTCCCACATCTCCCTTAAAAGCCTCGTGCTTATCTTCAAGACTGAATTCTAAATGTTCTGTGCAGTATCATTCCAGATGACTGTGGTCAGTGACCAAAAGTTGGACAGCCAGGGAGTCAGAACGTATCATGAATGCTTGGAGAAAAACAGCTAAAGAAAAATTATATGGGTCGAAGGTAGAAGTCCAATGTATTTTGATTTGATTTGGCCAAGAATATGGCATTAAATTATGCAACCATCCTATTCATGGCCAAAAAGTCATTTTTGTGGTAGCTTAATATAAATTTGTAATAAATAGACATCCATAAATAAAATCAGCTGCCTTATAATTTTTATTGGCTACAATGAGAGGATAACATAAATGGTATTTTGTTTCTATCATAACATAGTTATTAAGGCAGAATAGTCAAACATTATTATAGTTCCTCCTAATTATATAATTGCTATTATGTAAACCAATTTCCGTTCTGCTGGTTAAAAGAAAGACTGTCTATTTTATAGCAGTTCAACAATGTCACTAGTGTATTAATAAAGCACTATTTGTATCCTTCATTTTATATTTAAATATTTTAATCAGGGTTATCATTACCTCTCTATGGAAGGTAAGAATTTTACTCCTGAAGAAAAACAGACTTGCCTTACTCGAGGGTGAATTTTTATTAAGAACTTATTTTCCTACAACATAATTGATGAGCATGCTTTCCAGTTAGAGAAGACACTGAAATAAGTAACGTGCTCTTCCTTTAGGGGTTATGTATTTCTTTTTTTTCTTGACTTGATTTAGAAATCACTGTCTGCTTTGGCAAGTCTATGGCTTTGAAATTGGGTAAATTTGAAGTGTTCTTAGGCTATTCAAAATCAAATAGAACAGGTAACATATTTCAGACAACAGCAGTCTGTCATTCTAGCTCACAGTGTTTTGTACTAAAGCCTGCAGATTTCCTTCCCTGTGCTTATCAGACATGGCTAGAAAGGCAGCTTACCTTAGTGAGGTGAGGGGCTCCGGCCCTGTGATACTGGCAGACATTTCGTGTATGAGTCTCAAAGCCTCCTCTGCAGAGTAAGAAGTTGAATGGGACCTTCCCTGAGTTCCCTTTAAATTATACACACATTGTAAAAGCCTAGTTCAGCTGACTTTTAATGCTTATTAATGAAGGTTCTTTGAAACAGATGATGGAGGCAAAAGCAGCCAAGCAGTAGAGGATGAAAAACCGAAAAGTGGAGAACGCGTGGGAAGACCGGGGGAGGTGCGGCATGGCTAGCAGCCTGGCTCTTGTTCCTCCCTCTGTTTCCGATCATTTTCTCCGTGATGCACTCGCGATGATCTCACACCAAGAAGAAAGTCTGCGTGTGGGTTGAAAAGGAAGGAGGTTTATTTTACTGGTTGAGAATGCCAAGCTTAGTCTAAAATTCATTACTTACTTAAATGATAAAATGGTAGAACATTATGTCAGAGGGGCAGTGGTTGAGAAAGGCAAAAGTGTGCACTAACTGAAAATCTCCCTGTAAGGCCATTCTCAATGCAGAAATTGACCAGATTAAAAAAATTTTTTAGTTATATCATTTATATGGTCAACATATGTCACACCCCTAAACCATATGCTTCTCCTTAAAATGCTGCTCAGAGAGTGTTATTTCTTTCCTGAGTTTATATCCTAGGCACTCTTTCATTGTGTGTGCATATGCATGCGTGCGTGCTTAATTTTTATAAAGTCACCTGGAAATCTATGATGGTCCCAAATAAGTGCCTGCGGCTTAGGTACATCTCCCTTGTGATCATGTGTTTCCTTTAGTTCTGTTTGCCGTGGTATGCTGTGGTGGTTTGTCTTCATTTCCCTGTTCCTCAATAAAAATGTCCCTTGTGAACACAAATTCTATCTTATCTTATTTTCCCACAATCATACCTACCCTGGCTCCTAGTGGATCAGGCATGGTGCTAGGCAGGTGACGGGCAGATGCAGGTTCAAACTTAGATGCTTCTAGTTGAGTGGGGGAATCAGGAGTAAAAAATGTCTGTGATGTTAACATACTACAATAAATACACTAACTGATATACGATCTGGGTGACAATAAGTCGAAAAATATTTGATTGTAAGGGCAGAAGAATGAGATGGTGATTGTAGAGTAGCTCACCTTATAATCACCTAACTTCAGATCTTATTTTATCACCACTAGATACTTCATCACCAGGATGAGAAATGCTGAATTAGAGGATCAGTTTCTCTACTTCCATGAGATAGTGATGCCCCATAGCTCTATGCAGGTGCAAGGTGAAGTAAGGATTTCCAAACCTGAGCAACAGGTAACAGCCTCACTTTGCCTCTGACTCCAGCTGTGCGACTCACTCTCCAAACTGGGAGAAGATAAATGCTGGGTCCACCTGCAGCCCCTGTTCACACAGTCTGTTGTCTAGGTCTGGAAATGCCTCTCTCTATTTGCTGTCTGATGACTTTCCACAGATCTCTGGTAGCGGAGAATCTTTGTTACTGCTATTGTGGAGAGACATACTTTGAACCTGGTTGGCTCTGTGACTGCTTGACCAGTACAGTAGGACCAGCCCCAGCTTCACAGACTGGCGGCTCACTCCCTGTCTCTGGAGGAAGCTGGCTGTTATATAACAGGTCTGGCTACACAGGGACTGCCACGCAATGGAGAAGCCCTGAAGGAGGAGATAGAAGGTAAAGAAAGGGAGACACCAAGGGACAGTGAGGAAGCAAACAGACAAGGGAGGCAGTGTCCTGGGAGCGAATGCTTCTGCCCCAGCTGCCTCAGTTGACACCACATGGGATGGAGATGATCTGTCCACCTGAGCCCTTCCTGAATTCCTACCAACAAAATGAGGAACATAATCAGAGCAGTATTTTCAGCCAGTAGGTTTCTGTTGAATTTGTAACACAGAAGCAAATACCTGAAGCAATATCTTTCAAGACCTGGTTTACATATTATTTCCCCTGGGCAGTCATTTTACTGATTTGGGAGCAGAATTAGTCTTTTCCTCAACCTTTTCCATGTCCCTGTGTCCAAAGCAGCAGCAGCAGTTCCATTTTGTTGAATATCTTCAGTGTGTTAGACACAGCACTCGATGTTTTACATCCGTTTTCTCACTGATCTCTTAAGTCTGTAGAGAAGAGCTTCCCATTATATTGATCAGGAAGTTGATACACAGAATTACCCAAGGCTATTGAAGGTCACGTGGCAGTATGTTGTGGCACTGGAATCAGACCCCAGTTCTGCCTGATTCTTTCCACAGCAGGGCAGTGTATTCACATGGCCATTGTTGTTCCACATTATGACCATCTCCTTATGAATCTTTCTCCCCCACCACGCTGTGAAGGAGAGTTCCTACGGACCACCATGCTCCCGGTGTCAAGCACGGCATCTCATGCTCCATGTTCCTTGAATGAGTGCGCAGCCTGTAGAAAAAATTCTGGTGGATCGTATACAAAACCCCGTTCATGTAGAAACATGCTTCTCAGTGGAAAGGTAACAAGTCTTAGCAATCCTTGGAACTCTAGATTCTGCGATCCCTACCTGCTCCAGCCTGAGAATGTTGCCAACACTACAATCAGATGTTTAGCAACAGACCTGGCCTATCTTTACCAGAATCTGGAACAGACAATACCTCAGCAGGTTCATAGGGAGCTAATATTGTTATCTGCAGTGGCTGTGAGAAACACCTGTCTAATAACTGAGCTTGCTCTAAACAGTAGTGAACTCCGTCACCTCTGCAGTGAGGGCGCTCTTCTATCGTTTCTGCTAAAGCCAGGGGAATGGAGATAGCCAGGCTGGTGCTTCCTTATGTGGAAGGAGACAGATAAACAGCATTGGATAACGCAGCACAGGCTCGATAGAGATAAGACGTTCCAGAAGCTGAACTTCCCGTTGGCCAGTGCTCTCACGCTGACTTCCTACGGACAAGAATTTTCCCCGGGACCCCTCAAGTCTTGCTGCTGCTGACATTGCACCCCCCTTGGCACTATCGGGCAGGCTCCATGAGCGTTTGCTCACAGGATTCAGCAAAGAACATTTAAGAGATAGCAGCCTGACTCCTTCTGTGACAACAGAGCTGATGTAAAAGATTTCCAAGTAGCGCGAGGTAAATAAAATGCCAGCTTAGCGCTTAAACCCTGCCAGATGATCTGAGGTAATGGACACAATGTGCCCTTTCATGAGCCTGTGCGCATGCAGGTATGGCTACAAGAGGAGCGAGGAACTGCCTGCCCGAATGAGAAATTAGACCTTGAGGTGTTGCCTGCTGTGGCGTGGGGGTACCCCTCTGTGTGCAGTTACAGATGCGTGAATCGTTTAGGGGAGGGTAGAGAGTTTGTTAATTTTGTCCTATATTGAAAGAGGGAAATGAATTCTCATTATAGTGCCTTTACATTTTGTTACTGATTTGATGGAAGAGAAAGGTTTTTTGATGGATTGATTTTTAATCAGCTTTCTGTTCCATTCCCTGAGTATACTGAGGTTTGATTTTTTTAAAAAAAGAAAATAAAACAACCCTAGTTTTATTGGGGTCAAACAGCTATATAATCTTGTGGGTTTTCTAAGGTCTAGGTCCTCCTTTTGCTGGTCATGTGAGGGTCCATATTCTTGTCAGTAACATGTCAGTGTTATTGTTGTCTGAGGAATGTGTTTGAAACTCAAGGGGAAAAATTTGGATCATCCACTTGTATTATATTTCTTTCTTTGCATGTCTGTCATTTTCATTGGAACACTCGGTGAAATTAGGTCAGTTATGGTTTTCGTTAGCAATGCAGCTCTTGTGTTGTATACAAATCACATGATGTTTCTAATTATGTCTGCTTTTTAACATTGATCTGAAACCAAATCCTTAATTATGCATGGCTTAGAGGTGTTTCCCTCTCCCCCTCTCCTTTTTGTTTTATTTCTGGGATGAATATGAAACTTAATCTTACAATAGAAAATTATAAATTTGAATTTCTAGACAGCTTGAAAGGCCAGGGTTAAGAGGGAAAGAAATGGATAATCACAGCCATCGATGGGCATTTTTGGAGTAATTATTTAGTAATTGGGTGATCTACCACTCTATTTCTATGAGGTAGAGTGATGCTTCTCTGAACTTGGTAACTGCAGAGAAGAGCCTCTGGAATCCCAGGGGTTTGCCTGAGGCCAGGAGCTCCTGGTTTTTGGACCCTTGAGCTGAATGTGGGTGTTTATGTGGCAGCAGAGGGAGGAGACCTGGCGCCTGGGAAATGCAGCAGGATAGGTAAGGACTCATTCCTTTTATTTATTTATTTTTTAAATGAATGCCAACAGGGATGGTATTACAAAAGGAGGTTTTTCAAAATTATCTCTCCCTTGGCTTTTGAAAGCAAGCTTGATTTTCCTCAGTTTTAGTTTATCAGAAGCTAGGACACAAACTGTGCAGATGTGCCTCAAGGCAGAGGTTCAGTGACTTCTGACCTCTTTCAGGTCTGCGGCTCTGTAGATAGAGAGGGAGACCTTCAGAGTCACCTGGCCTTTTGGGCTGGTCGTTGGTAATGTTTGTTTGGTAAGAGTTGTAGGCACAGAAGATTCTCAGAAGCTTAAGGGCAGAGAGAAGCAGTTGAAGAAAATAAAGACAATTTCACTTATAACCCACGTGCTTTTTCTTCCTTCTTCACAAATGTATTTATTAAGTGCCTAGTGAGGACTAGGAAAAGCTATAATAAACTGTGGGGATTATTTAAGAAGAGTAGGAAATGGTCTTTGCAAAAAGTCTGATGAAGGCCCTAGCTGGTGGCTCAATGGATAGGCCACCAAAGGTCGCTGATTTGACCAGGGCACATAACCAGGTCTCCAGCCAGGTCTCCAGCCAGCTCCTTTGGTTCCTAAGAAAGCCTTCATTTCTGTTCCCCTCTTACTATACTATATTTACAACCAGTCTTTCTCAGGTTTTAAATAAAGAAAAATTTCTTTATTTAAAAAAATTAAAAAAAAAAAAAAGCCTAATGAAGGAGATATACAAGAGAACAAATTATTATCTGATGGAGGTATTATAGTGGGCTGTAATGTAGTGTTCCACAAATTGATATGTTTAAGTCCTAACACCTTATTCCTGTGAATGTAAGCTTATTTAGAAACAGTCTTTGCAGATGACTTAGGTGGTCCCTAAATCATTGACTGGTGTTTGTATGAGAGAAATGAGAGGGAAGCTTGAGACCCAGAGACATGCAGAGAGAAGACCATGTGATGACAGAGGCAGAAACTGGATTTAATGTATCCCCAAGACAAGGAGTGCTTAGGTTTCCAGCAGCCAGGAGAATTTAGGAAGGAATAAGGAAGAACTCTCCCTTAGAGTCCTCAGAAGGGAACCTAACCTGCTGACATATTGCTTTTGGACTTGTGGGCTCCTGAGCTGTGAGAGCACACATTTCTGTCATTTAAAGTCATATGTGGTCGTTTGTTAGGACAGCCTTAAGAAACTATTACAGAAACTATAAAATGCTGTACAGGAAGGACCAAGGAGCAACTGTGTCTAAAACAATCAGGGAGAGCTTCTCAGGGAAGGCACTATTATTTAAGCAAATTCTTGAGAGGAGAGTTGTCTAAGTTAGGGGAATACATTACAGGAAGATGGAATATAATGGCAAATTCAATGTTAATAAACATGACGTCTTCAGGAAATGCTGTGTAATTCAGTGTCACTGGAGTATAGGGTATGATTTGGGGAATAAGAGTAATCGAAGTAAATTTGTGAAGGCTTTGTATGGAATGCTAAAGTGAATTGAATTTTTCTCTAGGCTGTTCATTCTTAATTTCTCTGCCACAGTGAAGTATGCCTGTGAGATATATTGCAAGTAATTTATTATGAATAATAAAATGCTGAAGTTTTCTCAAATAATTAGTTTTACTTTTAACTAGAGAATATTTGAAATTATTCAGGTAAATATAACATCCTTACTCACTTGTATTTGAATGTGTTTCATCACTGGGAGAGAGAGGGGTAGGGCTATGAGAAACATTTCAAGTTGTGACCCACTGGTGTCGATGTTCTACATGTGGAAGAAAGACATTGAGAATTACTCTTTTGGCACCAAGGACCCAACAGAGACTTTGAAGCTAAACAGTCAGAAGACTATGGTTTTGACTTTTCAGGATAACTTTGAAGGTGATGATGAAAATGGACAGAAGTGGAAAGATGTTTGTTTTAGGGATCTGAGAGTAGCACTTGTGACCAAAATCAGTGGCAGTGGTGGTCTTAGTTAGTGACCTTGGAGATGGAAAAGTGAGGAGTGGGCAGGTCAAGAAATCTTTCTGAGATAGATATAACTAGTCTATGGGATAAAGACAATTCCTTTAAAGATTGGAAGAGTGGTTAGATGATAATGCCATTGACTGAGTCAAGTAATGAGGCAGAGAAATATGTTTGTGGAAGAAGATGATAAGGTTGGGTTTGTATGTACAGAATGAACACTAGGTCACCCATAAAAAGGTGCCTGGGTTCTTGCAGAAAATGGGACACTGAGTATCAACACCCATTATGGAGTCTGAAACCAAGATGGGAACTGCTCAGTTGAGGAGCACTGTCTAGAGTATATAGAAGAGAACCCAGAAAAGCTTTTCAGGAACGTTTCATTACAGAAGGCAAGAGATGATGAGCCAGTGGAGGGGCCTGAGAAAGACTGGTTGTAAATATAGTATGGTAAGAGGGGAACAGAAATGAAGGCTTTCTTAGGAACCAAGGACAAACAGGTACATTAGTTTCCTAGGGCTGCTGCTCCAAATTACCACAAAGTTGGCTTAAAACGAGAAATTCATTCACTCACAGTTCTGAAAGCTATAGTCTGAGGTAAAGAGACTTGCAGGACCACACTTCCTCTGCTGGCTCTGGGAGAAATATTGTCCTTGGCTCCTCCAGCTCCTGGTGGCTGCCTGTCTTCCTTGACTTGGGCAGCAGAACTCTAGGCTCTGCCTCTATCTTCACCTGGGCTTCCTCCCATTGTTTCTGCATCTCACGTCTTTCTCTCCTTTTCCTTATAAAGATAGCAGTCATCTGATTTGGAGCCCATGCTAAATCCAGGGAGCCCTCACGTTGAGATGCTTATATTAATTTCATCTGCAAAGATGTACCTCCAACTAAAGTTACATTCACAGGTACCAGAGTTTGGAGCTGGGACTTATGTTTTTATGGAACACAGTTCAAGCCACTACAGTAAGTCATAGCAAATGTCAGGGAAATGACAACTGGATATTCAATGGGCTGTGACAATGAGAAGGTTATTAATATCTTGAATCAGAAAAATTTCAGTGTTGTGGGCTGGATCCCAAACTAAGAGGTCAGGCAACAGAGAGGAAATTATTTTTCTTTCAAGGTATTTGTTCAACGTGTGACTTGAGAGACCTGCAGATATTGCTATGGTCTAGTGTTCCTTCCAGAAGAAGGTAACATCAAAAGCACAAGATAGCCCTGGCCGGTAGCACAGTGGATAAGGTGCCGGCCTGCGAACCCAAAGGTTGCAGGTTCAATTCCCCAGCCAGGGCACATAATCAGGTTGCAAGCCAGGTCTCTAGCTAGGTCCATGGCCAGAGGCAGGTGAAAGGCAACCATACATCGATGTTTCTCTTCCTCTCTGCTTCTTTCCTTTCCTTTCTCTCTCTGGAAATAATAAATAAAATCTTAAAAAAAAAAAAAAGTAATATCTTAAAAAAAAAAAAAAAAGCACAAGATATAAGATCACCTAGTTTACAAATGATCTGGTAAAGGACCAGAAAGGTTAAGTAATTTTTCTGAGGTCATGTAATTGAAGTTCAGCCTAGAAACAAGATCTCCACGCTCTGCTCAGATTTATTAATTATTTTTTTTCTTTTATTGAGTCTAGAGAGAGGGGAAAGGAAGGAGAAAATGAGGGAGGGAAACATTGTTGTGAGAGAGAAATGTAGACCAGTTGCACATGCCCTGACTGGGGGCTGAACCCATAACCCAGACATGTACCCTGACTGGGAGTCAAACCTGTGACCTTTTGGTTTGTAGGATGATGTCCAGTGAACTGAGCTACAGTGGCCAAGACCCAAATTTATTTATTTGAAAAAGTACTGAAAGTTAAACAAAAAATATAATTTATTTATAATTCCATAGCTTTAGAAAGTGACCTGACAGAGGCCTTGAAAAACTAGTAGTACTCTACCTTGGGACCAAAGCGGCAAGAGAAATAGGACAGCCAACCATTCCTTCTTTGCCTGGGAATGAAAGGGTTCCCAGGGCACAGAATTTACTAAGAAAATTCTGGGCAAACTAGGATGAGTTGGGTACTGTAATTGGAAGAGGGAGTTATTACTGGGGCCCATTAAGAGCTGTGCCTAGGACAGAGGTGGCAGGATGATACAGAATGTAGCCACTGATAAACCAATGCCTAACAGAAGGATTTGAGGGGGTAGGTGATAAGAAGTGGGATACATATTTGGGGGCATAAATATGTATCCCGCTCTCTTCCCAATCTTGTCTTCCCATTTAACTAGATGGCTGAGAAACAAAAGTTAGCAGTTCATCAAGGTCATCCTCCAGGGTACTCAGCAGGCTAGACATGGACTGAGAATGGACCTGGGAGAGCAAATAGCAAAAAAAAAAAAAAACAAAAAATAAACCCCAGAGTCATTGATGAGTTGCTATACACTGCTTGGTGCTTTATGGAAATTTCTCCTTTTAACCCTCAACCCGTATTGACAGGTAAAGATCTTTAATCCTGGCATTTACAGATAAGGGAATTTAGAGTCAGAGAAGTAAAGTAACTTTATTGATGAATGCTTTCTTAGGAAAGACAGGTTACAAAATAAATGCTTAAATTTCTTCTTCTAAATCACCTAATCATCCTAGTTACTCAGCCTTTACTTAAATGCTTCTACATCTACGTATTTATAGCTAAATTCTATTGATAATTTCTCATCCTTACATAAAGAATTTAAATTATGTTATTAAAATATATGTATAAGTAAATAGTAAAAAATTCAAGAACAACAAAAATGTAGGTTTGAAAGAACCAACGATGAAAGAAAAAACAAATAGAATATAAATACTTAAGTTTCAAAGTATAATTGGGCTAAAAATTTAACCTGAATGTCATGGTGGTCAAAATTAAAAGTTAAACATGGACAGTTACTCAATTCTTGCTTAGAAATAATAAAAGTGAGAACTTACTGTGAAATAAGTGCTGTTCAAAGTGCTTTACATGTCCATCTTATATGCCCTCCAACAACAACACTCATTTTGCAGATGAGGGAAAAAGGCACTGGCAGATTAAACAGTTTACTCACAAGCATACAGACAGTAACTGGTGGAGCTGGATTTCAAACCCAGATAATGTGACTCCAGGACCTGCACTGTTAAGTGCTTTACTAAACTGTTTCTAAAGAAAATTATATTTGTTCCAGAGAGACACACACACAGAGAGAGAGAGAGAGAGAGAGAGAGAGAGAGAGAGAGAGAGAGAGAGAGAGAGAAAAACACTTTTCTAAGTATTTAGTTCTGTTTTCCAGCATGGGCCCATTAATATAGAGAACCATGAAAAGTAGTGGACTGAGTTCTTTTTTTGTTTGTTTTTGGACTGAGTTCTTAAAGATCCTTCTTTGCTGAAAGTGATTTAATAAAAATGCAAAGCAATGGATAGACTCCTCCAGGAAACCAAGACAATGAGGTATGCACTTAGGTAATTGCATCACTGTATTACTCTTTGTTAGTGTCATGAACTGTTTCCATGTTCATGAAGTCCCTTGTGTTTTTTTTTTTTTTTTTCTTTGTACAATGCAAAACATAAGCCATGTGTATATGTGTCATAATGCTTGTGAGGAGCATGAATGGAGAAGAGAGGAAGGGTTGACACTTCATAGAACTGTACACCAATGTAAGGAAATAAAGTGGCTTGGACTAGGAATTAAATGTTACGGACTGAAAAGCTTCAAGGGTGGTTGTCAGTTGGTGCTCTAGCCTGGAAATATGAAACACATACATGGATCTTAATAATATTTTGTCATGTTGAAAGGTCTTTGAACCGTAATAAGTGCCCTATGATATGTCCCAAGGCATTTTGTCAATGCAGTTTTTCAGGAGTACATCAAGATCACCAAACATGGAGAAACACACATTGTTAACTAAAATATTTTTCATGCCATGTGCATAGAATTTAGGGACCTTTAGGTCTGCACATGTTTGGTTCACTCACAAGTGGCTTGCAAATATTTAAAACAAGTTACAAATGAGTCTACACTGTATAGCTAGGATTAAAAATATGTGGCATTGAGAGATATCTTACTGCTTATTTTGGAATCCATTGTCCAATCTTCTGTCTTTTTATACATGCAAGTAATAGTAACTTCCACTTCAGACATCAGCCAGAACAGTTATAGTTTGATTTACTGATTTTTGTTGGATCATTTCAGTTTTGGAGAGGCTGTTTATTCCACCCTCAGGGCATGCACATCTGATATATGTACCTATGCAGTCTGGGAAGGTGGAAGACTCAGGGCACATGATCCCTTGGCAGAGGGCCTGGCCCAGGCCCAGGCTGTGGACTTCTGGGAGTATTGAAACTGAAAATGTACGGGGCAGAGGCAAGGGCATTGCTGTGCTTCAGTTTTTTAATGCACTGATTTTTTTTGGCTTTGGTTTTTGTGACTAAATTTAAACGTGGGAGGATCTTGTGGGGTGTGTATGTTCTACATGAAAAAAAGAAGTTATTTGATAATGCTATGAAATTTTTATTTCTTTAATCAGGAACATGGCAATTCACATGGTCTCAAGCCACAAACATTACCTCATAAATGGCACCATGGAAATGTGTCAACAGACTTAAACCTACTCAAGTCAGGTCTTAGAATAACAGCTGCTGGTGCTCTGGCTTGAGAAGCAGGTGTGAGACCACCTACGACACCAGCTCAGAAAGTGTTCTGTCAGTACAAAAACAAGCCTGTGCTTCCCCCAAGGTGCCAAATAATACAGTAGATAGGGCAGCAGCACAAAGATAAAAATTAATACAATTTACTTTTCACAAGCCCTTGGGTTAGTGCCAGGGAAACAAATTAATTATAAAATAATTGCTCTCACCAAAACCTGGCGCCTGCAGCTAATATACCAGGTCCCGATTCCTGAACATTGATGTTTTTCTGTTTATGGTTTGCCAGGCTATGAAAAGCCCCGCAAATGGAGGTGGGGAAGAGATAGGGTCGGTTTAATCTATTGTAGTACAGCACTTTGCATCTGTTTTTACAAGAAAGAACATGTAATATAAACTCTGCGTGTGTGTGTGTGTGTGTGTGTGTGTGTGTGGTCAGGGGGTGCTGGGGCGGGACTGATTAGGAGTCGAAAACTGAGAGGGCTGTCAAGGGTGGAGGGTGCTCCTCTGTCAGGGAGGTCCCAGGTTTTATTGCCTGAGAAGCGTGTAACCCACTGCCAAAGGGGAAACGGGCTCCACCCTACCTGCTCACACGAAAGCTACAAAAGCGAAGGACAAGTGGAAAAATCATTACCTAAAACATAGAACAGGCATGAACACTCACCGCTGTCTTTCATAGGATGTCCTCTCCCCCTCACCCTTGCAGTTCTGATAGGCAGGCACCATCTTGTCTCAGTGCTGGGAAAGACGTTTTGCAAACTCTTGTAAAATCTTGAAAATTTGGCTTGCATTTATTTGCTTTTCACCCGTATCTACTTGGAGAATTAAAAAAAAAAAAAAAAATAAACTGCATGTTTTCAATAGCAATTTATCTTAAAGCTTTGGTTAATTTTATAGTATGTAAAAAGTCTAGGGTTTTATGGTACAACCAAGTGTGGGCCAGGATTGAGTGTTAGAGAAAGGAGCAGGCTGGTTGACTGTACTGCAGGAAGCTAGAGGCAGAAGGAAGGCAAGAATACTTTTTTGCCTTTACAGATTTCCTCTTGATTTGAAGAGTGTGTGGATTAGAGAGAGCCACATATGTTCTGAGCAGAGTTGTCTACAACAACTGATAGCATAGTGGGTGGTGGTCTAGGAGTGTTTTTATTATGTTCGAAGGCATTTTTCACCCATTGCAATTTATTTGGCGTGAAATTGATCTCGCTGAATAAAATGTAATAGTTCAGTATCAAGGTGGCAACAATTACACTGATTAAAATTGAATCTCATTATGTTTATTCTCTTTGGAAATCCAGCCTCTTCTGATAAAAGACGGCAAATCAAGCAAAGTATCACTATACCATCCTTAGTTTAGCCTCAGCTCTTACATTTGGATTGTCTGGGATCAAATAAGAGATAGAGTATTGCAATCAAAACATAGAAATCTAAAGAGATACTCTGAAAATCTTCTCCTGCATATGTATGACTCTGGAATGGCTCAATAAAACAGAAAACGTCTTTCTGTATAAGTTCTGGACAGTCTATTCATCACATATTTAATTTTTTTTTAATTAATGAACTTTAATTTCTCAGAGCAGTTTTAGGTTCCCTACATACCTACACTGCCACATCTGTATCAGTCAGTCTCCATAGTTTTCATAAGGGTTTATTCTTAGTGTTGTATATTCTATTGGTTTGGATAAATGTATAATATATATCCACCATTGTAACATTGCATAAAACAGTTTCACTGCCTTAAAATCCTCTGTGTTTTGCCTTTTTAGCCCTTTCCCGTACACCCTGGCAACCATTGATCTTTTTACTATATCCATAGTTTTGCCTTTTCCCTGATGTTTTCTGGTTGGAATTATATAGTATGTGGCTTCAGGTTGGCTTTTTTTTTTTTTTTTTTTTTTTTTTTTTTTTTTTTTTTTTTTTTTTTTTTTTTTTTTTTTTTTTTTTTTTTTTTTTTTTTTTTTTTTTTTACTTAGTCATATGCATTAAAGTTTCTCCATGTCTTTTTATAACTTGATAGCCTATTTCTTTTTAGTGCTGAACAGTATTCTATTGTCTGAATGCAGGTATTTAATTTCAACGTAAGGATTCTGCTGAAATGGAAGAAGCAGAAATGTGGTTTATGCAACATAGGGCAGAAAATGGACTTACATAAACAGCTATCTGCACCCGTGAATAAATGAGGCCACACTACTTTTCTTGGTAGAACAGAATTGGGTTTTCCTTTATAGAGTGTGCCCTCCATTCTGGGAGTTTCCTTATTGTTGCCAGGGAATCCTGTTCTTTGGAATTCCTTCAATGTTTGGGCTCTATTTGCTGGTGAGGATAGAGCTTCTGCTCAACCCCAGCACACTGTATTGCCAGACAGGATTTGTCAGTGAAGAGAGAGCTTCCTGTTGAAAGATAACTTCCAGAAGTCAGGTCCCAACATGAGGAATTTGAATGTCATTAATATGCCATCATATTCTGAAGTGCTGGGCATTGTTTTCTCATAAGGACAGTTCTGTACTGGGGAATTTTAGCTTTTCTTAGCCTTTGTTGATAAACTTAAAGGAAGCCTGTTCTTCGTTACATTTGATAGTGAGAAAAGAGGAGAAGTTTCACAGAAAAGATAAAATTGACACAAAAGAGATGTTTAAAGTGGTATTAAGATGTTAATTTTGGGATGATTAAAAGAATCAGCTAATCATATAACCATGGTGTGTGCAAAGCACATTAAAGAGATGATTACCACTTCCCAGTCCTGTTGGATTTCAGACGGTTGGTGTTGAACATGTTTGAGTTTGGTGCTGAATGTCACAAGGAGACACATGGGTTTCTCAGTTTGTTAATGATGTGTTGTTGGCATTTAGTTGAGTACTGACATAGATGAGCTGGTGCTGCTGACTCAGTGCAATAAACATTTGACTCATCCTGACAGAGCCTCTTTTCATGATGAAGGGCACCACTTGCCAGAGGGATTGCCAAAGACTGATTTATAGTCCCTAAAGCATCAACATCAATCAATTCCTGATTCCCCTCACGTTGCTTGCTGCCTTTCTAATGCCAGAATGGGCATCATCTTGTCCCATCCCATGGAATGCTTTTACCCTGATGTCTGACTCCACGTCTTTGTTCCAAATTCTCAGCCCCTCAATTCTGTTTTGAACTGCAGAAGACATTCTATTCCAAAGCTGATTTCTGTTAGCCATTCGCAATTCTAGGAATAGACCCTGAAAAACTGTCTCAACATGAAGACAATCAAGGGTCAGTTAATAGTCACATGGGATTAAAATAGATTAAGCATTTGCATATGATAAGCACTGAGTTAGGTAAAGATATATAAATTAATAAGATACTGAACTTGAGCTTGAGAAATTGGCAATGAGTGTGGTAGAAGGCCTGAGAAGCCAATGCTTATGGTATAGGGTGATATGTGCAACAGCGTAAATATCAACACCAGAGAAGTTCACTTTGCGAAGTGATCAATGTGTAGTTTATTGTCATGGGAGACTCCATTTAGTTCACTAGGTGAGTAAAAGGAGGTGGGAGGGGGCATTCCAGACAGAAAAAATGGCATGTTCAAGGCACAGAAGTATATGTGACAGTAATTAGAAGTACATTATTGCTGAGGGTAAGACAACTGAATAGTGTAGATCCACGCAGTAACCACATCAGTAAATAGTTTCATGTCATTAAGCCTCTTGTGTTTATCTTGTAGATAATGGGGGAGCATTAAAGGATTTAATCAGTAGATTGACTTGGTTGCCTTTTTATTTTAGAGAGTTTTTTGTGAGCATCGTAGAAGGTGATTTAGAAGAAGAAAAGATTGGACAGAGGGAGACCAGCTAGGAAGCTATCATCACATTCAGGTGAGATGGTAGCTCCCACAAGGAGGGATATTGAAGATGTGATGAAACAGGACAGCTATAGTTGGAAAATGGGTGGAGCTTAAAGATGTGGAGGAAAGTGGGAGATGAGGGAGGAACCTGGATGGCTCCCATTTTTCTGTCATGGGGAAGCAGCCACTGCCCACTGAAGCCACAAGTGAAGTGGAGACTTCATGGGAGCAGCAGAATTTGTGAGTTTTGTGGTGAGGTGGTAATTATGGTAGTACTGAGAATAAAGACTTCATGTCCAGGCACTCTGCACTTTGGGTATCTGTGGGACAGCAGGTGGAAGAGTCTAGTAGATAGTGGGATATGAACATCTGGGCTGGATGGTCAGGTCAGTGTACCTGGTAGGAGCTTTCAGCTCTAGGTGTTTTGTTCTTTGAGAAAAAGACCAATATTTAAGTATTTTGGCTAAGATCAAGTGTAGTATCTGTTCTTATCAGTTTAAGTATTTGATGGTACTTGTCAGGGGTTCAGCTTGGCAGGGTTCTTCTTGGTTCTGAGATATTTGTAATTCCAAATGACACCCCAAAATTTTATTCCATTTTTTATCTTAAGTGCTTATGGGTAAGACAGATATCTGTTTCTAGCATTGTTCTTTACATTTTCTTCTTCCTCTTCTTCTTCTTTTTTTTTTTAAAGATTTTATTTCATTATTTTTAGAAAGAGGGGAAGAGAGACAGGCAGAGAGGGAGAGAGACATCAATGTATGGTTGCTTTTCACCTGCCTCCAGCCACAGACCTGACTGGAGACCTAGTTTGCAATCTTGTTATGTGCCCTGGCTGGGGAATTGAACCAGCGACCTTTGGGTTTGCAGGCCAGCACCATAACCACTGTGCTACCAGCCAGGGCTACATTTTCTTCTTGAAGCGGAGAATATTGATAGCACCTACTTTGAATCAAGCAGAGATATGCCCCCTATTTAATATTCCAATTTCATCTTATGTCTCTTTCTCTTTTTCATCATACTTTAGAGTGACTACAATACATGCCAGACCTGCCCTGTGTTATCAGGCCCTCATGGCCACTCGCTACAGTCCATGCTTTTTAGCTCCATTTTAAAGATGAGCAGATAGGCTGAGACAAGGCAAATGAATTATTCACTGACAAACAGAGCTGATGTTTGCATGGCTGGAATTTGAGTCTGACTAATATCAATGCCTCTTTTTTCAACAACTAACATATTAACTCATATTTTCCATGATTTATGTAAATAAGTCAAAGCAGCATTTTGATGTATTCAGTAATGTTTATTTTACATTCCATGGCATTCATTGAAAAAATGAACAAAGAAATCCAATTATCACAGTCCTAGCATTTTTGTTAATACCTTATTTACAATACAAAGGGCTATAACACACCTAGAAAAATTTCATTTTCTGGACTGGCCCAAGATAATGTTTTTACTTATATAATGAAAGAAAGGAGCCTCATTTTAAGGTGCTTTAGCTAGGAACATCTCCATCTGCCCACCTTACTGTGGCAGCTCCAAAGAGACACAGTGAATGGCACTTTCGAGAGCATGTGGTGGGATCTGGAAGCCCTGAATCTCGTCTGGCTCTGGCTTTGTGTGCCTCTAAGAAAGTCACTTCATCTTTCTGGACTACAAATTCTCCTCCATGAAATGAGAGGTTTGTGTTAGATCAGTAATTTCCAAACATTTTGAAACAATAGACTTCTTTCTTCCGATGATAGCTTGAAAGGAAGCTTGATATGAAAGACAGAAGAAGGACAAGATGGTTGGTCATATAACTTGCATTGATCCCTTGAAAAACAGAAAATTTTAAACATCTTTAGCCCTGACATGAATTATTTATTTCCATCTTTGATTACAAAATAATTTTTGTTGTGTTTTAAGATTTTTATTTTATTATCTTTAGAGAGAGGGGAGGAGAGAGAGGTAGAGAGGGAGAGAGACATTAATGTATGGTTGCCTTTCACCTGCCTCTAGCTATGGACCTGGCTGGAGACCTGGCCTGAGACCTGGCTTGGGACCTGGCTTTGATTACAAAATAAGAAAAGCTGAGACCTTCTGACATGGGAGGCAGCATAGGTTCTGGAGTCAGGCAGAGGGCAAACCTGGCTCTACTACTCACTGGCTGTGACATCAAGAGGTAATTTAGCCTGTCTCACCCTCAATTGCCTCCTCTCTAAAATGAGGTTAAGAATATGATCTATCTCAAAGCAACATGGGGAGGAATGACCAAGGTTATCCTATTCAGATGGTTAAGATAGTGCCTGACACATATAAGAACTCACAACTGTTGACTGCTATTAATATTATTTTTATTATTAAATACATTTTGATGCAGTGCTTGGCACCAAGTGTTTGAAAAATGATTGCTGATATGTTGTGAAGATGAAAAGACCAGACCAAAAAAAAGTTAACTCCAGATTAAGGATTTAAATGCACCCCCCCAAAAAAAAACAATGAAAGGCACTTTAAAATCTTTAGTAGAATTATAGGTAAACCTCTTTGAGGCTAATTTTTGGAAAGATGGTAGATTATGAATTTAAATGTTTAAAGCAAAGCTTCAGAACCCTTAGTAGAAAATACAGGTGAATATATTTTAGTGTTGGGTTGAGAAAAATGTTCAGCATTTTTAATGATCAAGGAAATGCAAATCAAGATCTCCCTTGGCAACAGTTTTGCACTGAGTTGGCAAAAACATTTTAAATCCAACACCAAGTATTAGAGAGAACCTGGATCAACACACGCTGTTGGTGAAAGTGTTATTAGTGCATCTACTTCGGAAAGTAGTTGGCTATTATCTCCTAAAGTTAAATATTTACCAATTCTGAATCCCAGTGATTCTATTTCTAGGTTTAAAAAAAAAAAAAAAAGTGAAGGCATTCAGAATCCCAACTGTCCCTCAGCAGGCCCTGAGAAAACTCTCAGAATACAGCTTGAAAACCATTGAACTGGATGATCTCAGCGATGTTAACATTCCTGATAGGACCTTGATCAAAGCTGTGGTTGTATTTTGTTTTCTCATAGCTGTATGTGTTACTGACACATAGAAAGCGATGCATATTTAGAGTGTACAATTTGGTGAGTTTTGATATACGTATGCACTCATGAAAGCCTATCACTTGCCAATATAATGAACATATCCATCACCCTCAACACTTCCCTTGTAACCTGCCCCTCCTTTGCTACATGGCCAGGCTACCACTCACCTGTTTTTGCCATGGTAGTAAAGTTTGCATTTTCTAGAGTTTTATGTAACCATTTATAATAGCATACATATTCTTTTTATGTCTGGCTTCTTTCATTCAGTGTAATTATTTCCAGATTCATCTGTAGAATGTCTCAGTAGTTCCTTCCTTTTTATTGCTGAGTGATATTCCATTGTATAGATATACCAATTTGTTTATTGATTCATCTGTGGGTGGAAATTTTGAAGCTTTCCAGCTTTTTATTATTAAAATAAATCTGCTATAATCATTCAAGCAGAATACATATGGCTGGGTCATATGGTGGGTGTATGTTTAAGTTTCTCTGAAGCTGCCAGATGTTCTTCAAAATGATTGTAGGAGAGTTCCAGTTCCTCTACATTCTTTAGCACTTGGTCAGACTTGTTCATTTAGTCATTCTGCTGGATATGCAGTGCTGTTTCACTGTGGTATTTCATCTCCCTCATGGCAAATGATATAGAGCATCTTTTCATGAGCTTGTCACATATAAAACTTCTCTGGTGTGGGGAAGGGCAGAGAAGGGAGGGGAAATGGGATGGATGTAACAATTAAATTAAATTAAATTAAATTAAATAGAAAATAAAACTTCTTTGGTGAAGTGTCTTCTCAAAGAATGCCTATTTAAAAAAAGGTTACTTTCTTGTTATTGAGTTTTGAGAGTTATTTGTGCATTCTTGCTACCAGTCCTTTGTCAGATTTTTTATTTGCAATTTCTTTTCTCAATCTTTGGCTTGTCTTTTCATTCTCTTAACAGTGTCTTTAAAAGAGCAGACATTTTAAATTTTGGTGAAGTTGAACTTGTCAGTATTTCTCTATAAATATGCTTTTGATATTATATCTAATGTGTACATTTAGTGCTATAAATTTTCCTATAAAACCTGCTTTAGTGACATCCCACAATATTGATATCCAAGGTCTGTCCTGAAAGTATTGGCCACACAAACTTTTAATTATATTGACATTGGCTCGATACTTTCAGGACAGACCTTGTAGGCCATCCTCATCTTCATTTCGTTGTTAACACTTTTTAATTTCTCTTTTGATTTTTTTCTATGATCCATGGGTTATTTAGACATGCATTATTTAACTTCCTAGTATTTAGGAGTTTTCCATATAATATTGTTATTAAGTTGTAATTTAATTACAGTCTGGTCAGCCTGTATTTTGTATAAGCTAAAACCTCTTTATTCATTGAGACTGGTTTTATGGCTCAAATTATGATTTACCCTAGAAAATTTTCCCGTGCCCTTGAAAAGAATGTGTATTCTACTGCTGTTGGGTGGTATGCTCTATAAAGGTCTCTTAGGTCAGGTTTGTTGATAATGTTATTAAGTCTTCTATAACCTTACTGATTTTCTGTCTGCTTGTTTTTGTCAATTATTGAGAGATGTGTATTGAGATCTCTCTAATCATGAATCTGTTTCTTCCAGCACTTGCATCAGTGTTTGTTTCATGCTCAAGCTCAGTTATCAGGTGCTTAAACGATAATGTACCACTTACTGAATTGACCCCTTCAGTATAATGAAACAAATATTTTTATGCCTAGTAATGTTCTTTGCTCTAATACCCACTTTCTTTTGATTTGTGTTAGCATTTTCCAATCATTTATATTTTCATCTGTGTCTTTATATTTAAAATGCATTTCTTGTAGGAGCATAAAATTAGGTCTTATCTTTTTAATCTAATCTGACAGTCTCAGCCCTGTAATTGGGGTATGTAGACCATTTGCATTTAATGAGGTTATTGATATCATTAAGTTTAAATCTATCTTCTTGTTAGTTGTCTTATCTGTTCTTTGTTGCCTTTGTACTTTTTCTGCCTTTTGAATTAACATAATATTTTTTAAGGTTTTATTTCATCTAATTTTCTGGTTTATAAGCTCTTTATTTTATCTCAGTGGTTGTTTTTGATTTACAGTATCCATCTTTAACTTACCATAGTCTATTTTCAAGTGGTATTTAATCATTTTATGAAATATAGAAAAATCTTTTACCTTATATCTAAAACTCTTACACTGCCATTTATCACTTTCTAAGCCTTGTGCTATTATTAGTATGCATTTCACTTTCACGTATGTTACATTGTTATTCTTTTTGGTTAACCATAAATCACCTTGTAAAAAGATGGAAATAATAATAAAAACATGCTATGTGTTTACCATGTAGCTACCATCCCCAGTGGTCTTCACTCCTTCATATTGATCCATATTTCCATCTGTTATCATGTCCTTTATTCTAGAAGGACTCCTTTAACATTTCTTGTAGTGTTGGTTGGCAGGTGATATATTCTCTCAGCTTTTATATGTGTAAAAAAGTGTTTGCTTCCCCTTTGCTTTAGAAAGACATTTTTTACAGAATTCCAAATGAACATTTTTTTCTTTTCAGTACTTTTAAGGTGTTGGTGGTGCTCTACTCACTTGCACAAATTCTGATGAGAAATTGGCTGTTGTCTCAACCTTTGTTCCTTTTTATGACAGTTACTTTTTTTTTTTTTTTGGCTGTTTTTTAAGATATTTTCTTTACCCCTGGTACTCAGCTGTGAAGTATCCTGGGAACTTAGTGCACTGGTCACTCTGGGTAAAGGAAACTGGAAATAGGCCCTACGAATTGGGATATGGCCTGGAGATCCCAGACCACTGTGGAAAGTGGCAGGCCAGCCTCCCACCAGCAGGGCAGGAGCCTCAAGTCAGGAGTCTAGTGGTACAGGGTGGGCCATGGGATCACAGGCATGGGCACACTGAGTCTAGACATTCCTGGGTTCCTGGCACCATGGCATGGGCACACTGAGTCTAGACATTCCTGGGTTCCTGGCATCATGACTCGTTCCAGAACTCTATAGATGCTGCCTGAAACATGGAAGAGAAAGTGGGTGTGGCTGAACCTGAGAGGGAGATATCAGAGATCCTACTGGATAAACTAGAAGGTGACGGAACTCAACATATTCCTAAAGAAAGTAAGAATAGAGCAAAATAATGAAAGTGATTGAGGGGATTTGAGGGTCTAATTTTAAGGCTTTAACTCTGCAAAAAAAAACACTTAGAGTTGTGTGTATATATGTGTGTGTGTGTGTGTGTGTGTGTGTGTGTAGATTTGCCTAGTAGAATTCCATATTATCAAACTTGCCCTTTACAAATGGGCAAAAAGTAAGAAGCACTGTGTATAAAATAACTAACATAAAATATTTTTTGAAAATATTTTTAATATCATAAACTAATCATATTATTAAAAATTAACTTGTGTTAAAGATGTTATAGTAGTAACAGGAAGTAAAAAATACCAAAATAGCCTTTTAATCCTCTCATGAAATTAACTAAAAATTTCTTTTAAAATTTTGCATTTGATGTAATTTTGTATTGTCTTCCTATTATTTCTCTCTTACATTGTATGGACGACACGTTCCTGCTGCCTATAGCCATCTTTACAAATAGGAAACTCCTCTAAAAGCTTTTATTTAATCTGGTTAAATAAATTACTAATCATCTTTAAGTAGAGACAAGTCCAACGTCACCACATGAAGGATAATTCATAATAGTTTTTTTTAGCAATAACTTTCTCCATTTCTTGCCAAACTAGTCAGCAGTCTGGCAGTTTGGTTTTTGCGATGAATCAGAATTATGGGCCAGGCCATTTGCACCATCTGCTGCAGACGTGTCGCTGAAGAGAGACTGTGGACACCTGGTGGGTTGACGTGGAAATGTCAGCTTGAGGGCAAATACCAGCTTCAGTGTTGACAGGCCAAGAAAGCAAAAAGCCTGGGAGGACAAGAAGCTGCTCATAGCAGCAAAAGAGACACACCTGTTTCTGAATGTATGAATGCTTGTGTGTGTATGTATGTATTTATATATATGTGTCCATTTATTTATAAATGTCTATTTTCAGCATAGGTGACTTTTTAGAATGAAAAAATGAGATTAAATTCTTGAGAAAGATAAAAAACGATCAGGTAACGTTACCCATGCAAGTTCTACTAAAGGCAATTGATACTATCTGTAGACAAAACTGTAAAACATGCATATATTTATGTTGTCTGTGGGTTACTTGGAGTGAGCTTTTTTTTCAACTGCATTCTCTGGGAACAAAGGTGCCTATAGCTATGGAACCAGGTAATTTTCCCATGGCATATGCTATCCAATATACTTAACTTTGATTTCTGTTTTTTATTTTGGTTAAGAATCTATTCAATATCCCCCTAATTTTTAAGGTGATTAAAACATCCAGTAGTTGAAACCAAGTGAGAAGTGCTTAAGGTTGTTGGTTTTGAAAAACACAAAACACCTGGTCAAAATGGGTGAGTAATTATGAGCCATTTTCTAGTTATGTACTCTTGAAGTTGGTTGGCTACAGTGACAGTGCCCTATAAAAATAAAAATAACACTCTTCTGTGTGTCTTCATGCATCTTAAGGGTACCCACATACTCAGGGGCACACACACTTCTTTCCTTCTCTGCAGTGGTACACAAGGAGTAAAGATCATCATGGGTGTCATGCTTTGAAGGGATTCTGAACTTACTGGAGTTCAGGGTCCTGTAGTTAGTAGTGGAGCCAGTTTTTTAGGCCAGGCCCTCCCAGCTCCAAGGATTATGCATATTTACTCTGCCACACTATATTGTGAGATCTTTGTACATTAGTTCCAACTTGCCCCATTGTTGGTCGGAGAGCCAGCAGATGTTTTGTAGTAGCATATAGTTGACCTCAATGGCATTAATTAAAAAAGTTCAGCTCCTATTTGAAGCATTTCTTACTTCTTAGAAAAGTAAACTTACTGTAATGACCATAAATATAAGTCATTTTTCCTGGCTGCTGTACAGTTATAATTTTGGTATAAGTCTCAAATTCTTATCTCTAGTTTTTTCATTTCTATCCTCTCATCATTCTCAAATCTGCATCCATTTTATCTTGTCCTATCTTAATTCAGGCTCTTAAAGTTTTTTACATGGAACTTTACAATTTCCCAATAAGCTCTCCTCCTTCTCATCCTCGTTATGGCACGAAATGCAGTTTATGATTACTTTATCCCTAGGATCCTGAACTAGCTGCAGTTTTTTGTTTTTTTCTTTTTTTTTTGTAAAAAAAATGTACAAAACTATTTTGTGCTCCTGGGTGCTTCTGTCGTCTTGGCTCCAAGCTCCATGTAATCTGTCTGATGAACTTGCTCGTAAGACTCCGCTCTTGAGTCTCCACTTCCATGAAACCTTTGCAGATTGTTTCAGCCTTTCCCTTCCTTGCTCTTTGAGCATTTGTCCTAATTACATGGCTTAACATTTTGTTGATTGCCGGTCAACTCTGTTGCACAATGAGCTGTTGGAAGGCAGAGCCAGAGTTACATACAGTCCTCTCTGCAGCCCCAGCACCCGCAGATAAAAGGTGCTTAATGAGAATTTTTGAGTGCGTTGTTCCTGAACGCCTTCTGAAACCTTTGGGAAGTATTATTGGCATTTGGGGGACGTATCTGTCGGTGGTGGGTCTTCAGGGGAGATATTTGAACACAACTGCAAGCTACTGAAAGGGACTTGATAAATTATCTACTTTATATATGTAACTAAGTGCCTTGGAATTGGCACAATTTCTCAACCCTGATGCTTAGGGGATCAGGGACTTAAATTGCCATAGACCTGCAGATAATTTCAGTCTTTAACTGCTGCCCAGAGAGCTCTTTGGAGGGAATGCCACACCACAACCCCAGAGTACCCATTAAACACCCTTGCTTACATACTTCCAGGACCCCTGAACCCTCAGCCACTGCACAGAAGAATAAATGATACCTAGGTACCCAAACAACCACCTGGGAATTATTCCAGGAACACCTGCCCTTCCTCATTCTTCTGCATTCAAAATCATCAGGTTCAGCTAATTCTCCCACAGTAATGACACTACAAATCTGTTCTCTTTAGCTATAGTTTTATAGCTATTCCCCACTCAGGCATTCCCACTGTTTTTCTCCCCGGATAAATGAAGAAGGCTCTGATCGTCTTTCATCATCTATTCTCTGCAGTGCACTTGAATGATTGATTTTCCCTGAAATGCAAATCTAATCACTTGTAGGTCCTACATAGAACTGCCTAGAGTTCTCCATCACCCTCGGCACATTGTCTGAATTCCTTGGCTTGGTTTCCAGGGCACTGGGGTGGTGTCTGCTTTTCCCTCTAGCTGAGCTCCACTCACCGCAGCCCCCCGCCCCCCTCCCACCCTGCAGTGCTTTAGCCATACTAACTTACTTGCTCCCTCCAAAGTAACATTTTTTTGCCTTCTAGTTTTTGAACATAATGCTCTCTTTTTCTAGAACTTTAAAACCCACCTACCTTCCTATTATCACCTTCAGCATCCTACTCATCTTTCACTCCTTAACTTGAACATGATCTCTTTTGGAAGGATTTCTCTATTCTCCAAAACTGAGTTAGCTGCTTCTTGTAAGTGCCCCATGAATACAGTCTGTTATGGTTCTTACCACAAGTATTGTAGTGATCTAATTTGTGTTTGTCTCACTAGACTGTGAATTCCATTGTACAAGGCCAGGTCTTATGCATTATTATAATCCTAGTTTTTAGCACAATGTCTGGACCACAGAAGTTGCTCAAGAAGTATTTGTTGGCTGAACAAATAATTGTTAATACATAACCACATAAATACATTGGGCAATTTGCAAGTACTTTGGAGATCTGCTCAGACAACACTCTTTCTAATCAATACAATCTTGGCATTTGTTTTAACCCAGATACTTAGTGCATTTAAAAATGTTCACCTACTTCATTGACACCTTTATTTATTTGCTTATGAAGGGTGAATGAGTCAGTCCAGTCTAATTAGAAGTGAAAGGGGTCTGAGGTGTGCAGCCTGGCCCTACAATACATATGAAGGACATGTATTGTTTTGGTCTCTGCCTATTAAAATAAAGGTAAAGAGGAGGTGAAACTAGGAGAGAGTTCATGTATTTTCTTATGGCAGGAGCACATTATAAACTTAAGACAAAGGAGATTATTTAAATAAAAAGTATTTTGACCTTAAATAATAATATGCCTGAGAAAAATTTGTGTAGATCGAGAAATAATAACTAATCTTCTTGCCCTAGGTTATTGCTAAGGTCAATATTTACAAATGATGCTCAATTTGTATATGGATGACCCCATTTAAAAGGTGTTGACATTCATCTATCATTGTCTACACTGACCTCCTTTGCCTAGTTTCAACTCGTTACAATTTATGAAAATTTTCAGGAAACATGAGGGAGAATAATTTAAAAGGAACACACACACACACACACACACACACACACACAGTAGTTTGAGTTACCAGGTACAATTAATCTGTTGTATGCATACTTTTTTTAAGTTCTAAAAATAAAAATAAAGCATTTGAGAAAAATCATATGCACAGTAGACTTACAGAGACGAGTCAATTTCTAGAATGTAGGAAAATATTTATAATCCCAGAATTTGTTGGTGTATTAATAGTGGGTAAAAGAGACCTCAATAGTGATAAATCTTTTTGGAAAATGTGGTTGTAGTCAGACAGCTTGGTGATTTGTTTTTATTTTCTGTGAATATTTCATGTCACTTTACTTTTACTGTGACTCATTCAGCATTTGTAGTTCATTCATTCAGTATATAGTGCAACCATAATAAGTGCCATGTAACCCCTGGGTGTATGAAGTTGCCTGAGTTGGAAATACTGCTTATGAGGGGTACCTAGACTAGAAACACTTAGAGACATAATTACTATTCAGCAGGGTAGGTAGAGTGGCTAGTTCTGCCTGGAGGAACAAGGGAATGAATGCTTTAGTGCTAACATGAACTTTGACTTGTAATAGCTCCTTAAAGTTGTATTTTTTTAAAGATTTTATTTTATTATTTTTAGGGAGAGAGGCAGAGAGGGAGAAGGACATCATGGCGTGGTTGCCTTTCACCTGCTTCCAGCTATGGACCTGGCGGGACACTTACCTGGCTTGCAACCTGGTTCTGTGCCCTGGCTGAGGAATTGAACCAGCAACCTTTGGGTTTGCAAGCTGGCACTTTATCCACTGTGCCACCAGCCAAGGTGTTGTATTAACTCCTTAAACTTGTTTTTCAGGTTTTGTTGAGGGTACAGAGTGCAGCATGAGGAATGAGATGGAGAATGAGGAGAGAACATTCTAGCCACTAGGAACGGTATGGGTAAAGCAGAGAAATATAAAGGTACATGGGATGTTAGGGGGAAAAGTGAGTGTTTTGTAAGGGCAATGGAATAAAATATTTGGAGAGGGAATGTCTAAAGTTGAAGCTGTTTTCACATTTTGAAAGACATGGAATAATAACCTCAAGACATTATTAGCACATTTTATTCATTTCTCAGACATGTTTTAAGATTCACTTTTTAAACCAATCTAAATTTCATACATAAAATCTATGCACTTACTCTTATAGAAGTAGTTCTATCAGACTTACTATAAAATCTTACTCGTTCATTAATTTATTAATTTGTCCATTTGTTTATCAGACACTAAGATTGCTCTTATATGCCAGATGGTCTACTGAATACCAATATTAATGTCATTTTAAACAAAACACAGCAGTCTTTTTTTTTTTTTTTTTTTTTTTACAGCAGTCTTCTTTCTCTCTCTACATCACATACTAGATTCTCACTCCACACAGCAGCTCCTTTTAAACTATTTTAGTTATTTCCTTTGATGTTTTCCTTTGTTTCTATATAACAGGCTTAGACTACCATTTACCGATATATTATTCATTGAATTCCTGCTATTATATAATTATTTTTGGTTAGATCATTATTCAGGATTGATGTTACTATGCTTATGTAAATATAACTCACAGTTGAGTCACAGAGTATTCCGTGATAAGTTTAAAGTTTTTGAGAAAAGGTTTTATCTTTTTCTGGACATTACGATTCTCTTGTTTGTTACTTGCTTCCTTTTCTACGTGCTCATTACTAATTGTTCTCCCAAAAATCTTTGTCAAAATGGTTGGCATGAAATACATGAGGGATTCTGTTTGTCCTTTTCAATTCATTCCTTCCTGGCTGTCCCTCCTCTTCTGTGGTCTGAGCCTCTGACTCCCTGGGTCTGCTGCCCAGCTGCAGCTGTGACCTCCCGTGGGCCATCATTCTGGAGGTTCCTTCCACTTCTTTCCTGGTTGAGGCTCCCTACTGCTTCAATTCTGCATAGTTCTTCCCTGATTTACTCTCTTGTTTTGATAGAACATCTGTAAGTAGCTTCTAAATATATTGTGTATCTGTAAGTTTCATAGATATTGAATATGTAAAAATATCTTTATTCTACCTTAATTGAGTTTGGCTGAGGTGGAAATATGAAGCTCCATTTTCTTTTAACCCCTTTGAATTCCTGTTGCCTTGCATAAAACCTGTTTTTGTTTCCCTCCTTCAAGCTTATAAGATCTCTTCTTGGTCTCTAGTGTTTTCAAATTTTATCATAATTTGTCTAGGTATAGGTCTTTTTCACTCTTTATTTTGGGCACTCAATGAACCTTTTAAATCTGGAGACTCATGTATTCATTTCCGGAAAATTATTTTGAATATTTTCTCTTTCTTATTTCTTCTTCTCATTCTTTATGCAACTCCAAATATTTTGTTGTTGGAACTCCTGGTCTTTCCTCTCTTGCATTTTAAATACCTCAGTGAGAATGAAGACCAAATGAAGGCTAACACTTAGTGATGACTCAGGCAGGAAAATGGAATAATGTCAAATGGTTGAATCCATCTTTTTATATTTTAACAATTTGAAAGACCATTTACAATACATGGTTGCTGGGATAGCGGGCCAGCTATCCAGAAAATGCAGATGTAAACCTCTAGAGCATTACAAAGGGCCTATCTCACAGAACTGGCTTGATGTGTCCTAAGTTTTTATATTTCAAAAATCACATTTAATATTAGAATTAAAAACCTGAGTTTATCCATATAAAGATTAGACCTGTATATTCACCTAATAAAATGAAGGCCTACCCAGGAAGATTCCAAATTCTGTGGGAACATACCATCCTCATAATTCCTTTTAGAATAGGAGGACAGCTAGCAGTGACAGGTATTTTCCTATTCCTTCCACAAACTTGGCTTCTAGCATTACATTCAGGGGATGGAACATTAAGGATACAACACACATGATAAGTGTGTTGGACACTGTGTAGGAGTGTCCAACACACTCCTAACCGTGTTGGACGATTAGGAGTATTTTGCTGTGCCAGCTGCTAAAGAACTTGGTATCTATTTAATGTACATGAACCTCCAAGGAAAATAAAGCAATTTACTCTTCTCAAGTCAGTGCCTATTTTCAAGAAGCACAGAGTTCAGTATGAAATGAGAATACTTTACAGATGTTTTGAGTTAAAACATCTAACTGGAAGTACAGCAGATGTCTGCTTGGAATATATTCAGCGAAACTTACCTGAAGGAGTTGCCATGGAAGTTATAAAGACAAAATTAGAACAGTTACCTGAATGCATCAAGGAGCCAATCTGGGAAACAATACCAGAAGAAAAAGAAGAAAGCAAGCCATAGAGTCCCAGAGAGACTAGTTGTGCAGACTCTTGAAATGAAGGTGGGCCAGCCACGTAGGTTGAAATGATGGTGCTTCCACATGAGATGATTTTGAGTTGGTGTAACTGCTCATTTGAGTCCATGTGTCCTGATCAGTGGGTAGCAGGGGACGGAACATTAAGGATACAATGGACTATAGTAAAAGAACCCACTTTATTCTTGATGAAATGATGATACAAGTCATCATTTCAGTTCTGATTTTAATAAATGTGAGTAAACCATTTTGGCTATGAAAAAAAAAAAAGAAATCTGTGATATTGGCTATGATGGAACTTGCATATACCTAAGGAACCTAGGTAGACTTTTATCTACCATATAAAGGTAAAATGATCCTCTTCCTGTCCTTAGGTTTTCCAATGTGAGTTGTGGCTTAAAAAGGCAGGTTTCAGCATAAATTCATCAGATTTATGTTTTGAAATGTTCTATTTGCAATAACTTCCACTTTGACCAGTGTGTCCTCTTTTATTATTTTTTATTATAATATGGAAAAAAAGTCATTTCAAGAAGATGCTCCTTAAAACCTGCTGAGAACAGGAATGACCACCCTGGAAATAAGTATGTTAGGAATAGATGAGTGTGTATAGGTGCAAACATTCTGGCCAATGGCCATTTACTTTCCCTCCTCTGAGGAGTTTCAGGGTGCTCTATCTACTACTCGCCTAAGCTTGGCCCAGTGATGTTACACACAGGGACTATTTTTGTTGATTTCTCAGTAATCATTTCTCCTCAGCTTGTAAAATGCTATTGACCTTCTCTGCTAAAAGCACACAAGCTATATACAAGGCCTGTCCAGAATGTATCCGACCATGTAATGAGAAAAATAGAGATATTTATTGAAGAAGATACAAGAAACTTTGGACGTAGAACAATGATGCCTCTGTCCCCTTCGAAGTAAGCATCTTGGGACCTCATAGTTTTCTCAGTCACCATCAGCTGCCTCATTATATTTTCCTGAATCTCATTGATGGTCTGAAATCTCTTCCCTTTCAAAGGTGATTTTAGTCACGAAAAAAGCCAAGAAGTTGCAGGGTACTGAATCTGGGTGATTTGATATTTGGTAAAAAAAAAAAAAACTGCACGAGACATGATGCATGAGCAGGTGTGTTGTCATGATGAAACTGCCAATCATCCATTGCCCATAGCTGCAGCCTTCTGAATCATCTGAATAGTTCCTGTGGAGGAATGTTCAAGCTTAACATGAAATTTGATGCAGGTTTGTGGCTCTACTCCCTCAGTCATTTTGAATACAATGGTCACAGTATACATGCCCACTCAATGGTGTCTACCACCTACGCTGACTAGTACATTGTTTACACATGCACATTTCAGTCTACACTCCTGGGCTGCCAGGTTACGTTGATGTTGTGCAAACCGTTCTCATTAAGTTAACAATGGCTGGAATAGTTCCAGACAGGTATCTTGTATGTCAGAGGTCATGGATTTGAAGACAGAATATTTATAAATAAATAAATAAGTAAATAAATCTAGTCCTACAGGGGCTAGAGGATCCACTGGATTGCCAGAAGTAGCCTTTGCATAGTTAGAGGTACAGGGAGTTAGAAGATGGAGGTGAAAGGGGAAGAAGTACTCAAACTTCCCCAGTTATGATACTGTGGTTTCTTTACATGTTGTCAGTCCTTGATGTTCATTATCAAAGACGTTACAATCAGGAAACAATATAAAAGAGAACAAGGAAAATTAGAAACATGAAAGGGGACAGTTGGTTAAGTGGGGGTTAAAATTGAAAACGATAGACCAAGGTAACAAACGCTAAGCTAAGAGAGAATAAAGTGGAAGCTAAAATGGGAAATTTAAAATCCCCACAAAAGGTTAAGAGTTTAAAAATATGAAACACATGAGATTTAAAAATAAAAGATAAAATACTGTAAGCCAATGAGATAAAAGGTTAAACCATGAGTAAAACCTATAATGGTTTAGGCTAAAAGGCTAAAGCCCATGAGATGAAAAGCTAAAAACAGACCATTCCTTGGGATTAAGGCCTTGGAACAGGAAATCAGAACTAAAAAGGCTAAAGATGAAAAATTAAAAAATTAAAATTATAAGTGGATTAGGGGAACTATTATTTTTAAAAAATGAATTAACGGAAAAGCAAAAGAGAACTGGCTAGAGGAAGTGAAGTCTGTGGCCAAACTCTCAGGGCAGCCTGGCCTTCCCTGTGGGAAAGGGGCTGGACTGGTTACACTTCTGCAGGAGGTGTCCGGGCATTATCAGGATGCATCTCCTACTTTATCTTTTACATTCCCTCTCAACTCTCTCCCCACGTTCCATTCCCACTGCCTCTGCCTTCAGCACCTCCTCTCTAATCTTTAAATTGGCTGCTGCCCCAAATCTTTTCCCTTCCAGCCTCTCCCCCGACTGCAACCAGACTAATCTTCTAAAAACACTATTTTGGTCATGGAATTATATTGTATAAAAACCTTCTGTGCTTATCATTTTAAAGACCAAACTCTGGCTTCATGCACTTTTTCAAATATGCTCTGTTTGTACTTAAAGTCAACCTTGTCTACTGCATTACTTAGTTAACCCCTAAGATATCTAAAGGTGAAGTTTTTGAAGTTCAGAGTTTGATCATGAGATTTGGAACCATTTCAGAAGAAAAAGAATTCCTAATTCCATTTTGAAAAACTGGAAGTATTGTATTTTTTTTTTTTTTTAAGCCTTTGGTTCCGAGAGAGAGAAAGAGAGAGAGAGAGAGAGAGGGAGGGAGATGGATGGAAAAGTACTAGACTTCATGTGTCTGGGAAAATTAGATTTTTGTTTTGTCAGAATTAATGTTGGAGCTCTCTTCTTAGCTACTCCCACAATGACTTTTTTTCCCTGAGTTTAAGGATATATTATCTTTAAAAATGCATCTTGAGTATTTCTCTAGTCAGTTCTGAAAAATAATAAAAATTGAGCTTCTCTCAGTGTTTGAAAGGGGTGAAAAAGGTTTTGGAAAAAAAATTAACCATATTTAAGATTTTCCCAATGAGCTTTCTGCCAAAACACCAGATGCTACTGGAAAAAAAAATATTCTGCCACAATTTGCTCCCTGGGAACTGTGCCTGACTCTGTAGTAGGAGAAGGAGAATAATGTAAAAGATCGAGGTAAATGGCAATTCTATTCTAAATAACCAGTGCTTTTATATTAAAAATGTTCAAGTTAAGACTATTATGACTATAGTACTAATTTGCATTAAAATTCTATTATAATCAGGAAATACAAGGACACTTTAGAGCAAACAAGGTATAAATGCTGGTCACTGTTATACTTAACCTTCCTAAAATGTTTTTATATCTTCATAATTAATTTCTCTAGAAATATTATAAATTTCAACCTGGGAGTACTTTAGATTCAGAGCTTAGCTTTACATTTTCCTTTTGTCAGGTTGATTTTTGTTTTCCTTTTATTTTTACACAGGTTTGGATATGTCGGAAGTTTTTTATATGCCATGTCTATGAGGTCTGTCCTGAAAGTATCAGCTGCACAAACTATTTTAATTATAGTGACATTGTCTTGATACTTTCAGGACAGATCTCATGAATTGCATTTGCTCTATCCATATTTATTTAGATCCCTTTTGTCTTCTCCCACTGATTGAAAACATAAATAGAAATGGATTTTGAGAAATGGAATATGTGTACCTTAAAGTGAAACAATTAAACCTCAAATTACTTTTTTTTTGAGCATTGAAAAAAATGCTCAGGTGATTCCTACCTGGCTGGCTCCAGCAGACAGCAACAGCAGCAGTTTTGATAAACTGAAAGGCAGACTTTGCTATACTTCTCAAAACTCCCTAGGATGTAAAAGAAAACCAGAAGGAAGATAGAACCTAGAATTTCTTGCCTTCTGCTTTTTGAATTACCCTAGTCTTACATAATCTGAGGTTTGGATTGTTCAGTAGTTTATCATTTAAAACATTTGTGATGGACTGATGTATGTGTGACCCCCACATGCATGTATTGAAGTTGAATTCCCCAATGTGGCTGTCTTTGGGGTACAGAAGTGATTAGGTTTAAACAAGGTCATAAAGATGAGACCTTGATCCAATAAAATTAGTGCCCTTATAAAAAAGAGATACCAGAAATCTCTCCCAACACTAGCCTCTCTCCCTACTCCCCGTGCACTCAGAAAAGACCATGTGAGGATATAGTGACAAGGCAGCTGTCTGCAAGCCAGGACAAAAGCACTCATCAGAAATCAAACTGGCTGTAAAATTTATCTTGGATTACCCAGTCTATGGCATTTTGTTGTGGTAGCCTGAGCAGATTAATACAGTATTCCTATTTGTACTGATAATAAAAAAGAGATAGTAACTCCGAAAAGCAGATAGATTATAGAAGGGGATAGGGACCTTGTGTGTCTTGTTTAATGACTGTATCCCCAACACCTAGAGGAGGGTTGACTGTTTGGCAGGTACAAGGTGTTTATTTTGTTAGAATAGATGAATGAATGAATAAATAGGAAGATAAAGTATCTAAGCTTCTCATGATAAACCAAACTGATCACTGAAGTGGGTTGCAAAAGGGAGTATTACATTTCTTCCTTTAAAACTTTTATATGTACACCTGCCTGTTTATTTCTGATGATTTTGTGCTATTCCCACTAAGAGCCATCCCAAGTTTTTTTTTTAACTACAGATGTTATTTGGATTTTACTAGTATTTCCATTAATGTTCTCCATTCCTTTCCAGAATTTAATTCAGCATGCGGCATTGCATTTGGTTATCATGTTTCCCTAATCTCCTTTGGCATATTACAACTTCCTACTTTTTTTTTTTTCTTGTTTTACATCACCTTGAGAAGTACTGGGCAACTATCCTGTATAATGTCTTCAATTTAGCTTGGTTTAATGTACTTCTCATGATTAGAGTGGGATTATGGGTTTTTTGGAAAGAACATCACAGAGGTAAAATGCCCTTCCTATCACATGATCTAAGAAGGTACCTGATATCTACATGAAATCACTAGTGATCTTAAACTGAAGTCATTTTAACCAAATTATTATGATTGCTTAATACTTCCATATATTTACAACAATAATACTTTGCACCTTCTGATTAGACATAGATTTCAATCTTATCTTCCCAAATTCAGAAATGAAATCTTCTTCCTTCCCACTAATGTTACAGAAAGTTAGATTATATGTGTTTCTTTGTGTGTGGTCTCATGATATGCATAATGAATGTTATCTTTACAGTCTAATCTTTTTCTCTTTGTCTGAAGAACTGTAGTAAAATATGCTAAATCAATTAATAAGGAAGGAATTTTTTCTCTAAATTACTTGGTTCATGCCTGAGATCCAGATAGAAACTTGGATGGCACAGAGCCCAACCTAGCCCTCCTGGCATTAGCATATTAGGCACCTTATAAAATATAATTTATTTAATGTCCCGCCAGCCATACCACCCTCATGTGTGATGTCATCAGCACATTAAATAAAGACATTTGGGACTTCCAAAATATGAGTGTTGGCAGGTAACCCAGAATGTAGCATGGAAGCAGTCATGTGATCACCCTTTAGCTACACCTGAGTAACGCCCTTCTGTGTAAAGGAGAGGATGGTATGCTGTGTGCTGTTAGGCAGACATGAAAGACATTAAACTCAGAGTCAGATCACTTCATTCTCAAAAGATTGAGATGTTTCCCTCAGCCTTACATTGTGTAGGCATATTTACATTGGAACTTATCCAAAGTTGAGTCAAATTAGGGTGAGTCAAGTAGCCTCGAGGGGGTAGAATGCTCGTCCAGGAGGGGTGGGCTCCTTGGCTAGGGTTTGGGGTATGAATGAGCACTTTGCTCTCAACACAGTCTTTAACTTGCTCAGCTTCACTCTTGAATCGGGTCCATTGTGCCTCACTAAACTCCTGAGTTTTTATTGACTATTCACATTT
Organism: Noctilio leporinus; assembly: GCA_004026585.1. Classification (NCBI taxonomy): domain Eukaryota; kingdom Metazoa; phylum Chordata; class Mammalia; order Chiroptera; family Noctilionidae; genus Noctilio; species Noctilio leporinus. The sequence continues at coordinate 120,638 of PVIW01001582.1, forward strand.
TACTTTCTGTCTTGGGATATAATTTAATGCATCCATGGTCACAATGCAATCAAGAAGGGTCTGTGACCCAGAAAGTGAGAGGTGAATGTGGATAGATAGTAATTTTCTGGATTAAACTTATTTTTGACCATGAATGTTGACTCAAACTATGATTTCAAAAAAGAAAAATTTTAAGTGTCTTTTTTTAGTTCGAGAACTCTTTCTGAATGTATATTATGTGTAGGTTATTATGTCAGATTTAGAAGGGTATAAAAAGAAATAAGACATGGTCCTGCCTTTATAATATATTGTTAGACAACAATCAAATTTATAATCAATCAATAATAAAATCCAGGCTATTAAGTATAATCAAAAGAGATTGAAAATATATCAATAGATTTTATGAAACTGTTTACATTGCTAATAGATAAAGGTATGTAAATTGGATGGATATTTTACTTTATTAAGAGGCAAAGTTATGCCTGGCTAAAATGACTTGTGTTTGATCACCTCTAAGCATTTCTGAGTCTTATAGATCAAATTTCACAATTGCCCTTGTGATTTTCTTACGGGGATATTATCTCACCAAACCAGAAGTCAACCTTAGACCTTTCAGCTGCATAACTTGGCAGGTCTCAAAACTGCACCCACATTCCTTGGCAGAAAAAGGCTCCAAAGAATTCTGAGTTCCTAACCTCGAAGTTTTCTTGGAGGCATGTCATCAACCACACCTATAGTTACCATTTTCATTCCTTTAGCATTCTAATAAGCTGGTACCAATAGCTAATCTACCTAACACATATACTTGACTTTCAGAGTATTGAATGATGCAATAACTCCAGGAGGCTGCTACAGAGAAAAAAAATGCGAAAGCATTGTAGTAGTTTTCACCATGCGTTAATTCTGACATGTCTCTCATAATCTGTGGCTCTGAGGAGGTCCTCTTTTGGAATGCGCTGCTCAGCAGGAAGGAACTGCAATCTTTGGTTTCCAGAGTTGGCATTGTTTCCCAGGGTATCCACACCTATTTTATTTACTTCTTCTGCATTATATTTGTGGGAGAGAGAGGGTGAGAATGTGGGAATATTCCTTATTTTCATATGTTCTCAACAATGATTTGAAAATAATTGTATTTTGTCCAGCATTTAGGTTTTTATTGTTGAAGGTCTTTTCAAAATATAGTATAATTCACTGTACTCTTTAAAGTGGAAGTTCTCTCTTGAAATGCTAGGGAAAAAAATGGAATAAATATGTATAATTTTATCTCATTCTTTTCAGCTTTATCTCATGTCCTAACTGTAAAACACCCTTTACAATGAATAAATGAGGTACTGTAATCAGTTCTCTGATATTAGTAGAAAGCATAGAGGATTCTGTGAAGTTCTCTTCTATACTATCTTGCAGCACCATCTCCACTTTTCCACCCCTTTAGCAACTTTGACTTGACAGGAAATTTTAGTCATTTTTGTGAAAATAGGAAATGTGACCTTGTCTTCCCCTGAAAAAGCAAAAGAAAGTCACATCTCTTCTGTCTATTCCTCAGGCAGGCTTAGCTGATGGACTTAGCTTCAGGAAAGAACTTGGAAGAAAGTTTCATGATGGAGCATGAGTTGGTACACCATTATGAGGGCTATCCATAGAGCTGTGGTATGATTAGAACAGCCAAGAGGTTAGTTAAGATGCAGAATAATAATGAGGTTGATAATGACAAAGAAGACTACTTATACCAGTGTTTATGCTCTGTCAAGCATTGTTTTAAGCATTTTATATATTTAGACCTTGTAATGCTCACCACAGCCCTTTGAGAAGGTAGCATGATGTTCTCCATTTTATATTCTTTATATACTTGCCTAAAGTCATCCAGTTGGCAAGTGGAAGATCTAGGCCTCAAGTCCATGCTCTAAATCTCCATGCTTTATATCACTGAATTGTTCAAGATGTCTAGCTCTAGCCACATAGTCATGTGTTTAGATACATATTTGAAATGAGATAAATTTTAGTTTTGCATTACATTAGTTATAGGTAGGTAGTTACATCTAGGCCTCTTTATATATTTCCTTACTGAATTAATAGCTTCAGTTTTTCTTTTAGAGGCAGGTGGTGAAGGTAAGAATAGGTTGTGTCTGATGTTCAACTATATCATTTAACAAACATTTAAAAAATTCTAAGTATCTTCTATGTATCACTTGTTATATTAGAATCTGGGATAACAGTGTTTGATAAGACAAGCCAGGTCACTGGGCTATAGCATTTTTTTTTTTCTTTCACATCTTGGCCATTTTATTTATTTATATATTTAATTTTAATTTTATTGTTGTATTACATCCATCTCCTTTTTACTCCCCTCTGCCACCTTCCCCACCCTCCCATTCTCCCACAAAGTCAATCCCACTTGTTGTCCATGTCCATGGTTTTTCCATATTAATTTCTTGACTAAACTGCTCCCCTTCTTTGCCTCTTCCTCCCCCTCCCCTTGCCCCCCTTCCACCTTCCCCCTGCACACAGAAGGTCTATTCACTGTATTCATGTATCTGGTTCTGTTTTGCTTGTTGTTTGTTTTGTTCATTATTGTCCTGTAATAGGTGAGATCATATGGTATTTGTCTTTCACTAACTGGCTTATTTCACTAAGCATAATACTCTCCAGTTTGATCCAGGTTGTTGCAAAGGGTAGGAGTTCCTTCTTTTTTTTCTGATGTGTAGTATTCCATTGTGTAAATGTACCAAAGTTTTTTGATCCAATGATCTACTGATGGGCACTTTGGTTGTTTCCAGTACTTGGCTATTGTAAATAAAGCTGCTATGAACATAGGGGTATATAGGTTCTTATCAATTGGTGTTTCAGGATTCTTCAGATGTAGTCCTAGTAGTGGAATTGCTGGAAGAAATTTGAAGGAAACTCCATACTGTTTTCCATAGTGGCTGCACCAGCCTGCATTCCCACCAACAGTGCACGAGGGTTCCCTTTACCCCACATCCTTGCTAACACTTGTTTGTTGATTCATTGATGATTGCTATTCTGACAGGTGTGAGGTGGTATCTTATTGTGGTTTTAATTTGCAACTCTCTGATGGCTAGTGATGTTGAACATTTTTTCATATGCCTTTGGGCCCTTAGTATGTCTCCCTCAGCGAGTTGTCTGTTCGGGTCCTTTGCCTAATTTTTAATTAGGTTGACTGTCTCCGTGGTGTTGTCACATTAGTTCTTTATATATTTTGGAGATCAAACCCTTGTCTGAGGTATCATTGGAAAATATGTTTTCCCATACAGTTGGTTCCCTTTAAATTTTGCTGGTGTTTTCTTTAGCTGAACAGAAACTTTTCAGTTTGATATAATCCCATTTATTGATTTGCTCTTTGATTTCCTTTACCCTTGGTGAAATATCAGTAAACATATTTCAGCATAGGATATCTAAAATTTTACTGCCTATATTTTTCTCCAGGATCTTTATGGTGGCACTGCTTATGTTTAAGTTCTTTATCCATCTTGCGTTTATTCTGGTGCATGGTGTAGGTTGGTGGTCTAGTTTTATGTTTCTGCATGTTGTTGTCCAGTTCTCCCAACATCACTTGTTAAAGAGACTATTTTTGCTCCATTTTATGTTCCTTCCCCTTTTGTTGAATATTAATTGACCATAGAGTCCTGGGTTTATTTCTGGGCTCTCTATTCTGTTCCATTGATCTATTTGTCTATTCTTATGCCAGTACCAGACTGTTTTGATGACAGTAGCCTTGTAATATAGTTTGATGCCCGGTATTGTGATTCCTCCTACCTTGTTTGTCTTTCTTAAGATTGCTATGGCTATTTGTGGGTGTTTTTGGCTCCATATAAATTTTTGAAGTATTTTTTCTATTTCTGTGAAGTATGTCATGGGTATTTTAATTGGGATTGCATTGAATCTATAGATTGCTTTGGGTAGTATAGACATTTTAATGATGTTGATTCTTCCCATCCATGAACATGGTATATGTTTTCATTTATTTGTATCTTCTGTAATTTCTTTCTTCAGTGTTCTGTAGTTTTCTGAGTACAAATCCTTTATCTCCTTGGTTAAGTTTATTCCTAAGTACTTTATTTTTCTTGTTGCTATAGTAAATGGGATTTGTTTTCTAGCTTCTATTTCTGATGTTTCATTATTGGTATGCAAAAATGCTTTTGATTTCTGGATATTGACTTTATATCCAGCTATTTTGCTAAATTTGCTTATTAGATTGGGTAAGTTTTTGGTGGAGGCTATTGGGTTTTGTATGTACACTATCATATCATCTGCAAATAATGACAGTTCGACTTCCTCCTTTCCAATTTGGATATCTTTGATTCCTTTTTCTTCTCTGATAGCTAGGGCTAGAATTTCCAAAACAACGTTGAATAGAAGTGGAGAAAATGGACAAGTTCCTGATCTTAGGGAACAAGACATTGAGTATGATGTTGGCTTCAGGTTTCTCATATATGGACTTTATGTTGTTGAGGTATGCTCCCTCTATTCCCATTTTGCTGAGGGTTTTTATCACAAATGGTTGCTGCACTTTATCAAATGCTTTTTCAGCATCTATTGATATGATCATATGGTTTTTATCTTTCATTTTGTTGATGTGGTGTATTACATTTATTGATTTGCAAATGTTGTACCATCCTTGCATCCCTGGGATGAAACCCATCTGATCATGGTGTATGATCTTTTGAATGTATTGCTGGATCTGGTTGGCCAATATTTTGTTGAGAATCTTAGCATCTATTTTCATCAGAGATACTCGCCTATGGTTTTCTTTCTTAGTTGTGTCTTGACCTGGCTTTGGGATTAGAATAATATTGGCCTCACAGAAAGAGTTTGGGAGTCTTCCCTCTTGTTGGATATTTTGGAATAGGTTGAGAAGGATAGGGGTTAGTTCTTCTCTAAATGTTTTGTAGAATTCACCTGTGTATCTATCTGGTCCAGGGCTCTTGTGCTTTGGGAGATTTTGGATTACTTCTTTAATTTCACTAGTTGTTATTGGCCTAGTCAGGCTTTCTGCTTCTTCTGGAGTCAGTTTTGGTAGATTATACACTTCCAGAAATGTGTCCATTTCACCCAGGTTGTCATATTTCTTGTCTTTCAGTTGTTTGTAGTAATTTCTTACAATCCTTTGTATTTCTGAAGTATCAGTTGTGATTTCTCCTCTGTCATTTCTGATTCTGTTTATTTGGGTCCTCTCTCTTTCTTGATGAGTCTGGATAAAGGCTTGTCAATTTTGTTTTATTTTTTCAAAGAACCAGCTCCTGGACTTGTTGATTCTTCAAATTGTAGTTTGAGTCTCTAAGTTATTTTGTTTTGCTCTGATCTTGATGATTTCCTTGTTTCTACTTGCTCCGGGCTTTGTTTGTTGTTGTTCCTTTAGTTCTTGCAGCTTTATGGCTAGTTTGTTTGTATAAGCTTCTTCTGACCTTTTAAGGTAGGCTTGTATTGCTCTGAATTTCCCTCTGAGGACTGCCTTTTCTGTGACCCATAGGTTTTGGACTGTTGTGTATTTATTGTCATTTGTTTCCAGAAACTTTTTGATTTCATCTTTGATCTCATTATTAACCCATTCATTACCTAAAAGCATGTTATCTAGTTTGCATGAGTTAGAGTGTTTTTGTTTTTTTCCCTTGAGGATGGTTTCTATTTTTAATATATATGATCTGAGAAGATGCTTGGTATGATTTAAATTTTCCTGTGTTTGTGGGGGCTTGTCTTGTGACCTACCATGTGGTCTATCTTAGAGAATGTTCCATGTGCATTTGAAAAGAATGTGTATTTTGCTTTTTTGGGGTGAAAAGTTCTGTATATATCAGTTAGGTCTATTTCCTCTAGAGTGTTGTTCAATGCCACAACATCCTTAATGATTTTTTGTTTGGAAGATCTGTCTATTGTTCATAGTGGGGTATTAAAATCCCCTACTATTAGTGTGTTGCTATGTATATTCTTCTTGAAGTCCTCCAAGATTTTCCTTATATATTTTGGAGCTCCTTTGTTGGTTATATATATATGTTTACCAGAGTTATGTCTTCTTGATGGATTGTTCCCTTAAGTATTATGAAACGTACTTCTTTATCTCTTTTTATGGCCTTCATTGTAAAATCTACTTTGTCTGAAATAAGTATTGCTACTCCAGCCTTTTTTTAATGTCCATTTGCTTGATATATATTTTTCCATTCCTTCACTTTCAATCTGTGTTGATCTTTTGTTCTTTTATTGCCATTTCCCCACTTTGTACCTGTGTTCCTCTTGGTCTCTCTCTGTTTCTTCTTCTCCTCCTTTTTTTTTTTTTGTTTAAAGCAGACCCTTTAGCATTTCTTGCAATGCTGGGTTGGTAGAGATGTATTCTTTTAGTCTTCTTTTGTCTGGGAAACCCCTTATTTCCCCTTCCATTTTGAATGAGAGTCTTGCTGGGTAGAGTATTCTTGGTTGCCATTCCCTTCTGGCTTTTATTGTTTCTGTTGAATAATCATTTGATAGCCTTATTGGAACCCCCTTATATATTAGCATCTCTTGATGCTTTTAGGATTCTCTCTTTGTCTCTGAAATTTGCCATTTTAATTATAATGTGTCTTGGAGTGGGTCTGTTTGGGTTTATCTTCATTGGAACCTTCTGTTTCCTGAACTTGAGTAATGCTTTCACTCATCATGTTAGGGAGATTTTCTATCATTACTTTTTTGAATAGGTTTTCCATTCCTTGTTTCTCTTCTCCTTCTGGTATCCCTATGATATGGATATTATTGCATTTCATACTGTCCTGCAGCTCTCTTAAAACCTCTTCATTCTTGTTCAGCCTTTCTTCATTCTGTTGCACTGTCTTGGAATATTTTTCTACGTTGTCCTCCAATTTTCTGATCCGGTCCTCTGTTTCCTCTAGCCTACTATTGATTCCTTCTACTGTATTCTTCAATTCAGAAATTGTATTCTTCATTTCCTCCTGGCTCTTACTGATAGCTTCTGTGTCCCTTTTAATTCTGGTGTAGCTCTCAGTAAGTTCCTTGTAGCTTCCCTGGAGTTGTCTGCAGTTCCCCTGGAGTTATTTATAGTTTTCTTTGAGCTGACTGAGCTCATTGAGCTTTTCTATCACCATTATTTTGAATTCCATATCTGATAGTTTGTTTGCCTCTGTTTCATTTAGTAATCTTTCTGGGAGTTCCTCCTTTCCTTTTGGTGATGGACCGATTCTTTTTTTCCCCATTTTGGGTGTCTGCTGTTGGTTGTTTTTGTCTTGGATTAGTTTGCTTTGATTCCCTGCCTTTGTGGAGCACCCTTCTGTGTTAGGAGATTTGTTGAGTTCAGTTTTGCAGTCTCCTAGATTTCCTCAACTTGTTGCTTATGGGGTGGCCTTTATGGCGTTAACTTAGGCTATCTGCTTGTGTTTTGGATTGGTTGTATGTGTTGCTCCTTTCTCTCCAGTTGGCTGATTGAGAGACACTCCTCTGTTCCATCCCATACACTGTTTTTGAGCTACTCCTAAAACAGAATCACCAGTCCAGGCAAAATAACCACACCTTCAGAGATGTCTTTCTCCTTTAATCCCTTTTTTGACTGCCTATGAACCTAGCTATGTACCCATACCCTCCAAGGTAACCCCCACTTTTAATTACACCATCAGCTGCAACTGAGCCAGTCTTAATAGGGATGTAGATATGATAAGACTCTTATGTGAGGGGAAAAGTGATTAAGTTGACTAAAGTATAGATAATTTTGGAGGAATACTTAGATTGATGACTGGAAATGAATTGTAGCAGGAGAATGAGTAGACTTTAAAATAAGAGTAGGAGGAGGGTCTTGGGTATTTAGGTGAATTGAGATAAGGGAGGAGTAAAAATATGTGAGTTGGGATATACTATGATATAAACAGTATTTACTTAAAATGCACTAATTATGAGGGGTGGCAGTAACTTTTGAAAAGGATATGTTAGGGATTAATAGTTCATGTAGCTCTCAGTGTAACTGAGGTGCTTGAGACTAGCAGCGATCCATTTCCTGAGTCTGCCTCTTTTTCTTGATCAAGTCTCTGCAGTCTACAGTCAAGCTGTGTGGTCTTGGAGTGGCAGGGCCTATGGGTATCACAGTCAGGGCTGATTCTGAGTGCCAGTCCCCAGGTAGGTTGGTCCTCCAGTAGCCTAGCTGGGTTTCTGTGCTGCGGGTATTTTGGGGCCCTGCCTTCTCTCACTGGTTTTGTGTGATTATGATTCTCTGGCACAGTGAGATTTTACATAATGAAAAGCACTAATGGGGAAAATTAGTAACTTTAACATCCCCAGGTATACAACTTAAGAAGATGGCAGTTATTTGAAATGACTTGAAAGGAAGCTCAGAAATATTTGTTGAAGGGGTGAATGAAGGAAAGCACAATTGACTAGAGAGCTTTTCCATCATGACCTTTAGTTGAGAAACATTAGAATTATTATTCTTTGTAACTTGGTTAATTTCATACCTCATGTTAGTGGTTACCCTGCTAGATCCATTATTTTTCCAGGTTTTATTTTTCTTTGCAAAGAATCCAACAATTCTCTTCTTTGCTCTGTTTTAGAAACATCTTGTAAATCTAGTGTTGAGTTTATTTGAAACTAAGAGCACCTTAAAGAGAAACAATCTAGGTAAAATGTCCCTGTAGATTCCTTTCTAAAAGGGCTAATTTTAAATATTTACCTTTAAATTATGTGATATGAGGGAAAATATGGGAATGGCAGCAATTCTCCTTGGTAAACATGACTCACCAACCAGTGTTTTGTGTTTATGATAATCCTAATGTATTTAATCCAAATATTTAGGTATTTAAGGACTATAAAAGAGAGTAACAAACAAACAAAAAAAGTTACAATTTGCACTTGAAGCCAGCTGACTTATCTGGCTCTTCTTGGTTAATGCTTTTTAAGGGAAGGGGCACTGCCTGGACTCTACAAGTGGCTTTGACGTTTTCCCAACTCATGTCTGCTTACAAATCACATTAAAATAAATGTGAATGGTCTAACAATCTGAGTCTTTGAGTGGAGCTCACTTTTCAGAACTGAGAAAACACAAGCTACTATAAAAACAACTATTCAAAAGAAAACCACAAAATATTACCAGACTAGACTCTATAGATCTTGAGGCCTCTCATGCCCAACTCAGAAGTTTTAGCTAATTCTTCAAGGAGCATTTCTGGGATGCTTGCAAAGTGTTCTCTGGATACATAAAATACTACGGCAAGAGTATATGAGTACCCCTTAAGCCTTGAATTTATAGAATTGCTCAACAGCCTAATAGGACTTATGTTCAGATAGCTAAATCTCTGTATAGATCTATTATGCAAAGCATCTACATAAACTGTCTCTTATTCCAGCCAACAGCCCTGAAAGGTGAGGACTATTGCTAACCTCATGTTGTAAATGAGGACAGGAAGTTGAATAACTCATTTAAAGTCATGTAGCAAACAGATGGGTAAAGTCTAGGGTCACTGAGCTAGCAAATGGCGGGGCTGGGACTGAAATGCAGGCCTTTCTAATTCAAAATTCCATCTGCCTTCCTGCAATTAAGGACTCATCTTTTAGGGATCTGCCTTGGGAGTGTGCAAATGTAATAAAATAACATTATGGGCAGAATTCAAGAACAGAAACACTGGGTATCTCTGTGGAAGTATGCCAGTTCTCTCTTTGAGTCCACTCCCGGAAAGTGAAGCTGGTTCTAACTTCTTCCTTTTTTTCCTCTTGACTCAACACCTCTTATTTCTTTTGATCCCTGTATTACTTATTCCTACTGTGTACTGACATGTACACAGTACATGGCGGTTCTTTCTAGGTACTCATCAGGGTCTGCAGAACTGTCCACATATCACAAGACATGAACTAAAAAATAGATAAAAGAGACTACTTAGGGATAAAAATGTATCATTTAAACTTCAAACTCAAGTTTGTTTTTTCTGTACTTTTCCAATAAGCTGGCCCTACAGAATCATTGACTGGTGGCACCTTAGAGTTGGAAAGAACCATACTTGTAATCAAGTCAACATCTTTACTGTAAAGATGAAAGAAATGTGTCCTGGGAAATAGGAATGATGTCTACAGTCACAGAGAACCCCCATGCTTAGTTATCTATCTTTTCTGAATCCATGTGACAGAGATTTCAAGGTATGCAGAGTGACTGTTTGGCTTCCGCCCAAGCAGGAAATGGCATGCTGTGTGGGATGAGACAGGGTACATTGTCTTTGAGTTCTGGGATTAGGTAGTCCTGGGTCCAGACCTTGATTGCCACTCAATAGCTGTGTGATCCAAGGCATGCTACCCTCTTTAAGACTAAGTTTCCTCATCTGTAACAAGAGGATGATACTTCATGCCTCCTGTGTTGAGAGGATTAAAGTAAACAATACTCAATATTTATGAAGTGCTTGCGTGCTCTGTCATTCTATGGTATTTTAAGTTGTTTTTTTTTTTTCATGTAGTATTTATAATGTGTGCTAAGTGCTTAGACCATATAGTAGTGTGTATATGTGTGTGTGTGGACCTATACACATCAGGAATGTCGCACACACACACACACACATGCACACACACATACACACACACACAAACACACCCACCCTTGTCCTGGTCAGGAATTTCATTCAAGTTTTATCTACGTTGACTTAAATAAATAACAGCATCTTGTGGTAGGCAGTTCCAGATCCCTGTGGTTGTCCTCTGAAGTTACTGTGGCTCATACTCTTTCTGTCGCTTGCCCTGCCAGAACTTGGTGGAAGGCTTTCACACTCTTAGGATGGCTGCTAAGTCTCATTACTTCCTGTGCTTCAGGCAGCCCAATGGCAGGAAGGGAGACAGTAAGGAGCAGGCGAGCAAAGCACACTCGCCTGAACTTTGACCAATGATATGTAAGTGCTTCTGCTTATGTATCATTAACACCTCTACAAGGTACAAGAAGGGCTGCGGAAGGTAGTTTCTTTTTAAGATTTTGTTTATTTATTTTTAGAGAGGAATGGAGGGGAAAAAAAGAGGGAAAGAGGGAGAGAAACATTGATGTGAGAGAGAAACCTTGATTGGCTGTCTTCTTCACACGCCCCAACTAGGGACCAAAACCACAACCCCGGCATGTACCCTGACCAGGTACAAGCCTACGAAGTAAAGTCATAAGAGTATGAAATAAGTAGGTGGTTGGCAATTTTCTGCCACATACTTATCAAGGCCAGGTAAAGATTCTGTACAGCTGTCTCCAATTTATTGAGAAATACATGCACATACACACAAAGATATATACAAGGATACACATACACATATACACATACTGTATGTTCACACATACACATTTTTTTGGTAAAGAAAACATAGGTACTTATCACATGCAGTTGTGGGGGTCTTAGTATATGTAGGGATCAGGAATGTAAAGATAATTTTCAGTCATCACAGTGACTTGATGACTGCTATTTAGGGCAGGGATTAAGCAAAAATAAATAAATAAAAATAAACCCAAATAGAATGATCTTTTTATTTTTGCAGGATGGAGTAACAAACAGAATTGAGAAAGGAGTATAACAGCAGAAAAGAGGCAGATCAGATAGAAATGTGCTAGAAAAGATGGTTATGGAATGAAATTCACCTAAATAGAGAGAAATTCTCTGGGAAAGAAAGCTACAAGTAAGAAATCTGAATGATACTCTTACTCAAGAAGTTAGAAAGCTGTTTGGGGGATAGTGTCAGCAATGATGAAGTTAACAAATAAGAAAACTACAAAGGGATACTTTGGTCTCTGCACTGATGGGAACAAAGGGAGGGGGAGAGGGCAGGGGGTGGGGAAAAGAGAGAGAGAGAGAGAGAGAGAGAGAGAGAGAGAGAGAGAGAGAGAGAGAATATCTCCAGTTCATATGTGGGACAGGAGGCAGGTTGAAATTAGAAAGGAAATGTGGAAATATAATGGCTTGTAATAAATTGTTCCAAGTTGAATTGAGTAATAAATCTCTATACTTATGTTTCATGACATATAATAAAATTTTCCATCCTCACTGCTCCCCTGATTTTGGGCTTGGTTCCATGACCCATACTGAGAAGAGCCATCAGGGAAGACAAACAGCAAAGGGCTGTAGTGCCAAGTTTGAAGTCTGAGAAAAGAATCTCCTGAGACATTGGCTGAGAACCATAGAAAGTTGCTTGTGACAGAAACTTTCTGGGATTTTTCTATTCTAAGATACTCTGAGCCCATTTTTTCATAGGTTTTTATGATTTGACACATGAATGACATATTGAGTAGTTCCTGCATCTTAATAAAGGACAATCTGAAATCTTCTGAGTATATCAACTCGTTGCTAGATGTATTTGAAGATAAAGATAAGAGCACCTAGCACATGATAAGCACTCAATGCAAATGTAATTCAACTTATTAATTAAAATAAATTAATTAATAACCATCTGGAGAATACTTAGCAAAGCTCCAGTAAGTGGAAATATGGTTATAATTACTTATTCAGCTATTCGTAGTGTTGCAAAAACTAACTTAAAGTATAATTTACATGTTTATTTTGTAGTATTTTGTTGAAATCAGCATGAATGGACTATTTGCATGCAGTGAAAAAGTACTTTGGTGGAATAACATCAGCAACTGCTCTAAAACATGTTGATTTCTTGGTAATATGCCTTGTGATCATGTCACTTTTCTCTAACCCACAGTTTATGAAAATGAGGATATCATCCCTCACCCCACCAAATAAATCCCCCCAAAACAGATTAAATTACATCTAATATTTTATTGATATTCTTAATAGGTTGGCTAAAAATGCATTCCTAAGTTAGGCTTTCTTCCTTGTTCCCCAAACATATTTTTAGAGGATAAGCCTGAGATATACAAGTTTGAGTACCTTAAAATATTTTCAATTTTGTGTATCTTATGTTAGTGTTTATTCATTGAATAACAATATGGTCCTACCATTTTCAAAGCAATAAGTCAAATAAGACCCGATTCCTGATTTCAAGGAGTTCTCATTCTAGCAAAAGATGAAACTATACAAACCATCAGTTAGAATATAGTGCTATTGGGTGATGTGAATGCTAAAATCCAATGATGTAAGTGCTGTAATGGGGTTTTGCATAGGTCTTCTAGCAGTACAGGGAAGCAGATCAGTGTCATTTTAAAAGCTTAAACTAGGATTTTCTTGTCAGTCATTAAATTTTCTAATCTGCTTACATCCCTCATTAGTTGTGAAATGTTGGACAAATTACTTTATCTCTCAGAGCTTCAATTTCCTCATCTATAAAATGAAGATAATAGTAGTATTTATCTCAAAAGATGTTATAAGGACTTAATGAGATATGTTTATAATAAAATCACTTAGAATAAAATAAGGATTCAGTAGAATTATGCAAAGTCTTAGCACTGTCTTTTTCCCACCTTCTCCCTCACTGGATTCACACCAGCCACACTTTCCAGGTCCTACAAAGTACCATACTTTATCTGCCTCAGAGCCTTAGCACCTGATGCTGCTTCCTTATCTGAAATGTTTTAACACCCCAAGTGTCCCCACTAATGATGACTCATCCCTGATTTTTCAGCCCAAATACCCTTTTCTCTGATCCCAAAGAATAAATGAGTTTCATTCACTTTCTGGTTTTCTTCCCTAGTTGTCTATTGTTTTCTTACACAGAACTTGTCATAATTTATAATTCTACATCCTGTTGTATCTATATAATATTTATCTTCCTCACTAGACAGTAACTCACAGAAGTTAAAGATCGTACCTTTTTGGTTCATCACCAGGAATTCAGTTCAGCACAAAGCATGATACACAGGATGCACTTTAAATATTTGATAGCTAAAGAATAAATAAATGAATGGAACATGACTTTTTATATAAAACATTACTACTGTGTATGGCTCTTAATGTCTTTTGAATGCCATTTTTTTTCTTTTATCATTTCAAAGAGCAGGTGTCAGATATAGATTGTAGGTGAAATTTTTTCTGAGGAGAGATGACATTGGAGATGAATTTTGAGTTCACCTTCTTTGACCGCCCATATTTCTGGCTTTGCAGAACAGGTTTTCAGCCTATATCGATACATGTTATGGCAATCCAGAATTCTAGGGAAAAGAATGACAAGTCACTTTGCTTTTGAAGTGTTCAAAACATTGCTTTATATTATCTCTTTGAGATAGGTAGCAAGAAAGATGATAATTTCTGTTTCAGAGGTGAAGCATTATGTAACAGAAATAAAAAGTTAAGGCTACATGATAGAACTTCTGGAAGAGACAAAGGACTAAAAGGCAGAGAGCAACAAAGCCAACTTTAAAGCCTACAGGTCAAAGAGACTATTACTGAATTCCCCACATGTTACATGCTTGGCAGCTGTCAGCTACATGCTGGCGCTGATCTGCTCAAAGAGGACATGTGGGAGAAGGGAGTGGCCTACATTCTAGCAGGCTGGACCCCCCAAGAGAAACTCACTGGAGCCTTGTTAGGAATCAGATGCCTCTGTCTTGGTGGGCTGTGGCCTTGATCCTGCAGACTGAAATGACCTCCAGTAGGTCAAAGTCAGATTCTGATAAAATCTCATGTGCTGCAAGGTGCTCAGAGTCTTCATTTAGGAACATTTTTCCCCCTCAGAAAATACTGGAGGCTTCAGATTTGAATGGCTATTTATGGAGTTTTGTAGTAGACCATCATTCTACCACATACTCTAATATTTCAAATTTTCCAATAGAAACTCATTGAAAGAATTTAAAATAACCAAAATTGATGAAGTATTTAACATCTGTTTTCCTTCAAATATGTGGAAGGCACAAGGATTAGGTCTTCTTTTTGGGAAATGCATCAAAATTTACAACAGGAAGAAAAGCGATCTGATTTTTGTTCAAGAAAGTCTTTTTATTTATTTACTTATTTCATGCTCCCTTGATCTCTGGCCTCTAGAGTAGCAATTATCAGAAAAGATGAAAACAGAGACTATCCTTCAAGCCTGACTCCTCAGTTTTCTGTCTCAGCTTTGTCCAGCTTGTCCCAGCCCATCTGAATCACTGGATTCAGTGTCCTTCTTGACATGAGTACAGTTGCTTTCTCCTGCCTGACATGCCAGTCTTGTAAAATATTTATATATATATATATATATATATATATATATATATATATATATAATAAATTATATATATTAAATTTATATATAAACATTCTTGACCTATAAACATAGTAAAGAAAATCTTAGGAGGACAAAAAATAAAACAAAAGTACTAATTCATAAAGGTAAGCCAGTGATGAAAATCAGCTGTTCCTCTAAAACCATCTATCATTTCCCCATGACTTAAGAGTGTTGGTTTTGCTGCTAAATGTGGGTCATGAAGACTAAGACCATAATGGAAGGAATATCAGATTAAAGATTAAAAAAAAGTCTAGATGCTCAAATTTATAGTCAGTGAAGTGGCGAACTAGCAAAATTCCTTTCTTGACCTTGACTTTGGGTGTGAGGGAAAAGCTCTCCTCTGAGCTGTCTGCTGCAGGGATTCGGGACACTTCTGTGTTTGAGATAACTTAACTAAGAACTTATTATAACCCCATGTTGGCTCTGTCCCAAAATGCTGGGAAGAAGCAAATATAAATCCTCTCCAAAATAATGTACCTTTTAAATCAACGCCTTAAAAATTCCCACAGATGAAGTTTATGGAACATACAATTATGATAACAAAATCATAAAATTCAGGGAAAGAAGGAACAGAAAATATAACTCAGTTAAAAAAAATTAAAAAGCCCACAAACAAAAAACTGAAAGAAACATAAAGTAGCCAGACCCATAAAAATATTAGAATTATTAAAATAGTATATTTACATATTTAAACAATAAAAAAGAATACCTGAGGTATGAGTTTAGAACAAGAGATTTTTAAAAATAGGTAGATATGAAAAGACTCAAGTAGAAATTGTAGAAATAAACATATAATAATTGAAATGAAAAACAATGATTGGTTTAAACACATTAAATAAAACCAAAGAGAGAATTAGTAAACAGAAAGCTATATGAAGAAATTTAGAATGTAAAAAGAGATAAAATATTATGAAAGAGAAATTAAGAAGCATGAAAAGATGCAGTGAGACATTGTAACAAACATGTAATTGGTCTTCCATAAGGAAAGCAGGGATAATGCGGATAGGCACTATCTGAAGCAATAAGGTTTAAGAATTATCCAGAAGTGGTAAAAGAACTACAGATCCTTAGAAGCAGAAAGTCCAAACTATTACAAGCAAGGTAAATAAAAAGAGGTCACATCAAGTAATTTTGTAGTGAACTTTATGAACCAAAAAGAGGCAAAAACAACTTCTAAAAATAGCTAGAGAAAACAAAACAAAACAAAACAACCCGGGTTATCTGTGGAAGAAAAACAGTTAAATCAACATTTAACATCTCAAAAACAACAGTGTGAACTAAAAGAACATAGAAAACAATTTTCACACTGTAAAGAAAATACTTGCTAACTTAGTTGTATGTACTCAGGGAAACAATTTTAAGCCTGAGAATAACTTAAAAGTTTTTTCAGATGACTGATAAATTTTTTGATCAATAATACACCCTAATTATGCAAGAAGAACAAATGCACAAAAAGAATTTGAGTGAACAATAACAATACTGTCTAAATTTGTGGGTATAATAATGATATAATCAAAATATTGTGGTAATTAGACTTTCTTTGATTAAATACAGATGTTAAAATTTCTAGGTTAATAAATAAAGAATGACTTTATAACTCCAAACTAGTTTTGGGTAGAAATAAGAATGAGAAAAATGTAGCACAAACTATGCAAGAAAGAACATTAAAAGCAACATATAAAATGCAAAATCTTTAGAAAGCACAAAATAAGAAAGTAAAAATGAATTATGTCAGTAATCATGACAAAAGTATATAAGGTAAATCTTTTTGTTGTTGTTAAAAAACAAAATTGCCTGACTGGAAGAGAAACAAAATTCAGTTATTTGTTATAATTAAAGAGGCACACCTAAAACAAAAACATTGAAAGATTTTTGATTATGATTATTGATTATTCAGAGAAGTTGAAAGTGAAAGAATGGGACAATAGATATAAAAATGTTCACAACTCTGATCCTCAAGGAAATGGTAAAAATGAAAGCACTAAAACTCCCTCCAGATATCAAAAAAGTAAAAGTCCATATTTGGCAAGGATGTGGAGTAATAAAAACGTATATATACTGCTGGTAGGAGCATAAATTGGTGCCATCATTTTGGAAAATGCTTTGACATTATGTAGAAGAACAACTCACGTGTCACAAGATACCATGTTCAAGAATGTTCATAGTAGCACTGTTTGTAATATTCCAAGCTACTAAAAACACCCAAATGTTCATCATCAAAGCAAAAGATATAGTGTATTTGTATATTAGAATATTATGAAGCAATAATAATGAAGGAAACAGCCACACAAAATAGCAAATGTTAGAATATTGACCTCAGGAAGGAATGAACCAAAGAATACATAAATAAAGGTATCACTTACATAAAATACACAAAATGGGTGAAATAAACCATACGCTGAACAGTGAACTTGCCATAGAGAAAATCTCAACAAATAATGGGTTTCATATAGACTCTGTTTCCTAACCATACTTAAATTCAACTAGAAGTCAATAATACAAATATGTTTCTAAATCTTCCATATATTTGACAGTTTTTAAAAAGGTGGGACCTGTATTTGGAAAGATGAATTAGAATGTCAATGGAAATGTATAGTAGTGGTGATAATTGATTCTACAGAGGGCTTGTTTAGGTGCCAGGCACACTTCCATTTATTTCTCCAACAATTTTATGAATTAAGTACTTTTTATTAGCACTATTTTACCACTAAAGAAACCAAGTAACTTGCCTAAAGTCACACAACTAGTAAGTAAGTGGTGGAGCCATATGGGATCCAAAATCGGGCTATCTAGAGATAGTCTTCTACCACTTTGCTGTGCTGGCCAGGAGCACCAAAGATGGAAAAATGGACATGCAAGACACAGCTGGAGAATGTGTGCAGGAGCAGATGGACGGTGGGGAATGTCAGCAATAATGAGGAAAAAGTACCTGGTGGTGGGAAGAGCAAAATTTGAATGATAAATTGGATTAGTTCTATGTGTACTAGGGAAATAATGAGGATTAGGGAGCAGAAAGATGACAAAACCTATCTTAAGAATATCTGTCTGTTGTCATGGAAGAGAAGTATCTGAAGAACGAGGTAGCTAGATCCTTGAGTAGAAATTAGAAAGGACCCGTGCCAGGGAAGCTTTGATGGAAGATAGGGTATATAACAGGATGGAACATTTCTGAGGAAAAGTTGGTATTTGAGACATGACGATATGGTGGAGGGTAATTCCAAATTTCTGAGCCTCTGCAGCTGGGGAGATTGTGATGCCATGAACCAAGATAAGGAATGAAAATGAAGGAATAAGTGTGTGGGGAAGCCTGAGCCCCGAGTTGAACATGTTGACTAAGGTATGCATGAGATGGAAATATTTGGAGGCATGTTGGTGATGCTGGAAATGTGAACTGGACTCAGAAGCAAAGGCAGTGAAAAAGGAAGGGCTGGCTCTGTTTGGCTTGGTCATCATCCTAAATGGTGACAAGGCATCACAGGCAGCTTCTGGGAGAAATATCTTCAGAGTAGAGGGGTCTGATTCACCAAGGTAAAGCTTAGAGGAGAGGGGAAATGGAGAAGTGCAGATACCCAGTGTCTGCTAATCCTTTAAGAAGTTGGGTAATGAAGATAAAGTGAAGGAGAAAATGGTAAACTAGAGGAAAATGGGGTCAGACTGGTCATAACTGCTGACATGTATTGAATGTTTATTAAGAGCTTTACATAAAACTTTCTCTAAATGACCCCTCACAGCTCAGAGCTGGCTACTTCTGTTATTTACATTTTACAGATGGAAGAACCAAGGCACAGAGAGATTAAGATCACACGGCTAAACAGTCAAGTCAGGATTCATGCATCATCAGTCTGACTGGAATATATATTTAAAACATGATAATTAAACGCAGTAGGCATCTCGGCAGTGGGTGAGATTTCAGCACGCTTGACTTGCAGCATAAAGGCAGTAGGTTGAGGCTGGGGCCGTGCGGAGTGAGGGCTGGGCATAGCAGAAAAGGGAGGCACTGGGATTAACCAAGAGGCAAGGTGGGAAGGAGTAAATGTTCTCCTGAGGGACTAGAGAAAAGAAAGGGGTGGTAGAAGCACCTGGAGGTGTGGGTGGCAGGAAATTATGGGGGTTTCATCAGGGTAATTTGGTCCTGTAATTTGGTCATGGAGACCACCTGTTAAGGTCAAGGGAGGCTGAAGCAGCTTTGTGGCACTGAGCGGTCACCCTTGTTGGAAGTAGCTGGGACCCGCAGGGCTGAATCAGTGGCAGTGCAGTGAGTTGCACATTCCTTGGGGTTAGGTTCTGATGTTAGTATATTAAGTTAAATCACATGTAATCAGTTACTTTTGAAAAATCCTGTAAGTCTTCCATAAAGGGTCTCATATATGGTTTTGTGTGTCCTGTCTTGTCTCTCAGTCAGACAGAGCCAGCTTTCCCTTAGCAATGAAACAGGTGGCTACTTCTTTGGTTGAGCACCAGGAGAAGGAGTTGGCTTGCGTCAGTGGACACTCTGTATAGAAATATATTCACGTTGATACTTTGCTGTGTGGGATGGTATTATATAATCATAGCCTATGTGGACACATGGGGGTGGGGGTCGGGGTGGGGGTGGTCCTGACCTGACCTGTTAGCTGTGTGATGGTGGGCATCTTCACCGTGGTTGTCAGAGTCTCAATTTCCATTTTTGTAAAAATGGTATGGGGCGTAGATTAGATGCTCAATTACCAGTAGAAAGTAAGAAAACATGAAGACAACCAGTAAAACTATCTGGTGCGGGCAAGTAAATGAGGAGGGTAAACCAAAGGCTCAGCTGAGGCTGGGGAGCCTGAAGCAGTTACCTGTTGGGCCTTTGCCAAGGGTGCTCATATACGGAACCTAAAGGAGTGAAGGGGGGAATGGGTGGGTGGGGAGGGGAGCAAAAAGGGGATGGATGTAATACAACAACAATAAAATAAAATAAAAAAAAAAAAAGAGGAGTGAAGCACATGGTGGAGTTTACCCGGGCTTGAGGATTGGCGCCAATGCTGTATAGAGAGTAGCATCAGGTCAAGGCCCATGCCCCGCAGGGCCCTTGTAGGAGAAAGTGCCTTCACATTCTACACTGGGTGATCATACAGGAGTGGGAAGAATGACTGTGTGGAGAATAAGGAAGTCTCAAGGAACTAAAAGTCATGCTGGGTTTTAAGAGCAAGATCTGTCAGGATGAGGGAAGAAAGGAAGTAAAATATGAAATATGCGAGGTATGGTAGAGAGGAGGAAAAGTTTTCCTCTATTCTCTTAGGATCTGTGACTGGGGCCTATAAATTAAGCTGCTGTAAGGACTGCTTAACGGGAAAGAAAGCATCACACAAATTTTATGTGATTTTTATGTTTTTATGTGCATGGGAGGCTCCAAGGAAAAAGCAAAAACCCTAAAGCAGCAGCTAGGCCCAGGGCTTACATCCTGTTTAACAAAGAGCAATGAGTTGTGGAGAGATGACGAGACAAAGGAAAAGGAGTTTGGTCTACAGCCAGCAAGTTGTGGGAAAGTGACTGGGAAATATATGGGGGAAACTAGTGGAAGAGAAAGGTCACTTTGCAAAGGCTTGTTTGAACAGACTTACCTTGGCACTGACTCCTCATCTCTGCTTCTAAGAATGTTCTCATCTTCCTCGTAGAGGGAGAGCACCCTTCTCACAGGAGAGGGTTCTGTGCCCTCCACCTGCTTTTAGTTAGAATGGCGGAGGGCAGAGAACCCTTTCTGCACCTGTTATTTCTCAGTTGTCTTTAGCTCAAAATAATTTATATGCCAAAGTGGCATATAACAGTATTGTCCCCACCTGTCCTTTGGGCCAATGGAGTTTGGAAATGGCACCAGGAGTTTGTCCCTCCTGATTTGGAGCTCTTCCTTCTGCAGGGATGTTTTTCATGGGCTGGGGGTAGTCAGAGCCAATGGGACACTTCCTCTAAACTCAGATCTGAGGAGTGTGTCACAGCACATTTCTCTGAGCAGTCATGAGAGCCTTGTTATCTTTAAGAATGACAGCAGTGGAACCAAGAGCATGGGGTCTGGAACCATGCTACCTGAAGTCAGGTACTGGCTCTTCCATTGACCGGCTGTGTGGCTTTGGTCTATGGACTAACTTCTCTGTTTCTCAGCTTCCCATCTATAAGAAAGTAAAAGTAGTTGTTGAGGAGTTTAAATGAATAATAACACAGTTGGAACTGTGATGAGCCCTTAGGAAACGATTGAAAAGTGAGTTGTTATTGTTATAAAAATCAGGGAAAAAGCTCATTTGCTTATGGGTGCTAAGCTTTTTCTAGGCCAGGTCTAGTTTGATGGTTTGGTTTGCTTTTAATCAGCGATGCATACCTTTGAGTTTGTTAGTTAGCATGAAGAAGGGTGTTGGTGGCCATGGAGCATACTCTGTTTTCCAAGGGAATAATGGGGGTGGGAGATGAAGGTTTTAGTCTGTGACCGAAACTTTAGGAGCACTGTGACGGGCTCAACTGAGAATGTTGCTGTCTGCAGGCACCATCCTTAGCCATCTCAGCGACAGAGGTCTTCCCGCATTTTTTTTCTAGAGACATTTTCATCTTGTTACTGAAAGTGTTTGCTAATGGAAAATAGGACAGGAGAAGCCATTAAAACATATTGGTATTGCTAGGCTCCAGAGAGATTAAAGCAAATATGGAGGCCTCTGAAATGCGAGTTTAAGTGAAGAGGAAAGATGATTTATGGTTTAATAAACTGTTAAAATTTTTGACTTTAGAATTTCTTCTTGAATTAGAAATCTGGAGAGCAATAGCCAGGTAGTGGTGGTAGAGTTTAAAGAAGAAAAATATGTTTTCTGGTTTCAGTATCTTTCAAATCATGCCTCAAAATAAAGAATGAATGTTTGGGTTTGCAGCTGGGAGGTCAAAAGTCCAATGGAGAAGAGATTCTTCTTTATTGTAAACATGTGAATTAATCATGACTCAAAAATGGAATCAGGAGGAAATCTGCAGCTGGAAAAGGAAGTAAAAAAAAAGGAAATAAGTTTTAACTTATTTACTTGATAAATACACATACATATAAAAGTAGGTTTATAGTTGTAATACAAGTAATACAATAATTAATAAATAATAATATAAGAATAAATTGTTTCATGTACTCACAACTATAAACCTCTTTTG
Source organism: Noctilio leporinus (assembly GCA_004026585.1). Classification (NCBI taxonomy): domain Eukaryota; kingdom Metazoa; phylum Chordata; class Mammalia; order Chiroptera; family Noctilionidae; genus Noctilio; species Noctilio leporinus. The sequence goes on from PVIW01001582.1 coordinate 142,844, forward strand.
TCCACTCCTTTATACACATGGTAAAGTACGAACTCAAACTCACCATCTAGTTTCTGAAAATCATGATCTCAGTGTAGAAGAAATAATGATTCAATATTTGAGAAAGAAAACCAGCATTTATGTTTTTACATCAGGTTGAATTTATATAGACTTTGTGCTTAACTAGGAGTCTTCTTAACAGGTTTTAAAAAAGGATTGCCTTACTTTTATTTGCACCCCAAATCTGATTTATTTTCAAAAGCAAAAATTAAATGCCATGTGATTATTGCGTGTGTGTGACAGATGCTCAGAACTATAAAGATGGTGCGCAGCTACAGAGGGACATCACACCAGCCAGAGGGTAACCCTATGGTAAACGGTTCTTCTTCACCACTTTAAAGTTTTTTCTGTAAAAAAAAAAATGTCTATCCATCCATCCATCCATCATCTATTTATCTTTACCACAGTACAGTGCACAAATCATGGAACTTTCATTTCCACAATTTCTGCTGTTTTTTTTTTTTTTTTTTTTTCCTTCCAAATGAGCCTTTCAGAATTTACAACCCAGAAGACTGACTTGAGTCAATGTGGTCGTGGGTTAGTTCGCTCTCACAATTACTGGCTACTCCAGAGGGCTGGGGTCAGAGGCTTGATTAAATAAATTACAGCTTCGGGTCCCTCCAATAAACCATGTCAGGCTACGAGCAGCGCCAAACAATGCTCCCTGTTTTAACCCATAATGGGCAGTTGAGTTTAGTAAATGGCCTAATCACTGCAGCATAAATATTTATGGGAGAATTTTTCCAATTAAGGTAGAGGCTTGTTTAGATGCTATCAGTTTAGAAGGGCTTTTCCAACAAGAAAATTACTGTTAGAAGACATCAGGAAATGGTTAAACTCCAGAAGGCTAAAAGGTCAGTGAGTCTGCAATGCGCAAAGTCTGCGTCCTTATTACTGCTGTCTATGTGCATTAAACCCTCTCCCCAACTTCTTTAAAAGGGGGATTAAAAATAGTCCTTTGTACCCAAGAAAAAAAATGTTGGTGCATTCATATAAAAAGTATTTATGTTGAGAAATAAAAATGTGGGCAGTGACTCAACTGGATTTGGTGTTATCTCAGCTTTTACAACAGGCTATGCATAGGTCTCGCTTGTTGGCTGGTCTAGAGCACGGAGGCGCCAATAATGGTACTGAATGATTTCCATGGTGGGTGCTGTCCACGTGGACTTCAAGGATTCCTGTTGCACACACCCTAGAAAGAGATGTAAACACGCAATTTGTAAGTCATGTTACCAAGAAAGAGCTGTATAAAATCTGAACTGTGGATTACAGGCAGAAAAACTCCCAGAGGAGAAGAATATGTGATCTCAGTGGGAATTCATTAATCTACCAAACAGTGTACATGTGTGTCTGCCATATGGTATTTTACTCTAAAGGAAAACATAAAAAAGAAGAGAAAGTGGGAGAAAATAATCCTTGTAGAATGTGAACACAAAGCACCTTTGCCTGAAAAATAAACTTGCTAAGTTTATAGCCAAAGAAATGCAGGAGAGTATCCTAGATCTTGTCGTTAGAGCTAAGAAGATTTTAGAAGCAATGCCATCTGATTTTTATTCTCTCTGGAAAATGAAATAAAGTGTTAAAGATTAAGGTCGTTTAGCAACAATTTCAGCAGTTAGCTACGACATAAAACACGGCATAAACCACATAAGATGGGGGGAGATTGGTCTTCTGTGTGAGGATAACTTGGGTCTGCTTAAGCCAACAGTACAGACAGTCCTTTCCAAGTCACAGCTGTGGCAAAATCAGAGGACACTGAGACACCTGACAAAATACGAGACCGTAAAGAGAGGCATTTGCAATTTCATAATTAAAAGGCAGAACAGTCTACTTTGAGTCCCTGTCCAAACCCCACCTTTATGCAGCTACATCCTCAGTGTGAACATGTTAAGTATTTAAAAAACTAATGCCTCCAAGCTCAACCTCAGCAATAATGTTGTTGGCTGTTGCTCCAACTGCCCCTTTCCTTCCAGGACTGCAAATTAACCAGTGCTTGGAGCAGCACAGGTGACAGAGACTGAGGGCTCCCTGGGGCATCCCTTTCACCAAGAAAGCGCACACCTGCAGATGCATAGAGCGTGGCTTTGAGGGAGAGCTGTTTAAAAGAGCATTGCTTTATCAGGGCTGATTCAGGTGGCACTTACCCAGCCTCTGGGCTGGGGGAACAAGGACAATTGCCATTTAAATACGTGCCCCACTGGGATTGGCATAGGGCAAGGATGTTAGAGTCATCCTTTTTCAAGACTTGTTTTCCTGTCTTCTTATGCCTTCTTTAAAAAATAAGACGTGTTCTTATATTTCCCTCTTATTTTTTATCTTCAACTTAATGATATTAGTTGCTGTAGACTTGAATTTCTCTCAGGAAGGAAGCGGAAGCACTCATGAATAGAAATCCTCTGAATTTGGGATTGAAGTCTGATTATACTCCATGGCTGGAAAGAGAGCCAGGTTTACAAATCTAAGCAGACTCTTATTCTGTTCAGTATGTTTGTAGTTAGAGAACTTGAGTTTCTGCTTAAAAGAGACCGTATTTTATAGTATAGAGGAATGGAAAAAGCTCAAGACTTCATTATTGCTCCGTTTTTCTGAAATGTCAATTGACCTAGACTTGGGGGTGGACACACTTTTAATGCAGCGTTGGGCTCCCAGACTAGCTGTGGGAAAACAACTGTGTTTAGATTTCCCTTCTAGATTACATCACTAATACATGAGATTGGAGATTTGGGCAGATTGGGTTTTCTGGTTTCCCCTCTGCAAGTAGAGATCAACTGAGTGATGTTGATAATTGCGTTAGGAAAGTGCTATGTAAATATCATAGGTTGAAGACTCACTAGTAATTAAGAACAGGAAATTAGTCTTCCTTCTACATCGTTTTAGGTCTGTTTAAAGAGACCTTCATAGACAACTGTAAGAACTTTGGCAGAAATGCTAGATCATTACAATTACCAGACTGGGGTTTTGGTGGTGGGGCAGTTTCCTTTCTTGTCTCTAGCTAACACGTATTGCAGTCTTGACTGTCTGCAACACACTATAATACTTGCTTTTCTTGCCTTTAAGTTTTTGTTGTGAGCCCTTATTCAGAAAATTTTCAAAATGGGTATTTTATAACAAGAGCTATAACCTGTGATTTTAAGCAAGCCAATCGATGATAAGATCAGGCATAATGTTTCTTAGTAAATAGCATGTAGCAACACTTCTTATTCAGATAGTTTTCCAAGTGGTGCTTTTCACATGCTTTCTGTGAGGAGGAATGACAGAGAACATGATGGGTTTAACTCTGTTTTGTCTTCTGACTCCAAAGGTTGAAGAGACAGTTATTTTTGGTGATAACACTGTGATTTGAATTAAAAAGATTTTAAAGAAAAATATTTAGGGCACTGTTTAACATGCATTTCATTGGGCAGTGGCTGTGACACCCCAAGCTGAATAACTAAATAGCAAAGTCCTAAGCAGAATAAAAGACCAGAACATGTATGGGATATCTGAGAAAGCTGATTGTCCATAATCACAGGCGTGAACTCATCTGAGACTAACACTGAGCCCAGGCCATGTTTCCATTTCAGCACAGTGAGTCCATGGTGAACCAGGTTGGTCAAATAGCTTTAAGTCAGTTGTTTACTTCAGAAAGCAAATCAATTTCTTTCTAGGAATTTGAAGCATCATTTGGTGCAGTTATAGAAAAAATTAATGTTCCATACACCTAGAGAAATCAGGACCAGGCTAAAGAAACAGGTCTGGAATCTAAAGTAATTCAATATATTATTTCTCTTTTTGCTTGTGCCTTTTCTTTTGTTCTCATGGAAACTATATCTTATGAGGAAATTCTGAATTTGTTTGCTGTTAGCATAAGTATGTGCTATATTGGTCAAATGATATAAGAGAACAGTTTTTGTGAAGTTGATGTAGTGCAAAATTTGAGGGTAATATTGAATTGCTCATGGTTTGATAAATGGATTTAACATCTTTCAGGACTTAACATCATGGTTTTCATCTATTTTCCATTTTATTTCATGAATAGATTTATTATTTTTTGCTTACATCATATCATTTTATATCAAATTTAGGTATAGCCACCATTAAAAGTGCATACAACTCAAAAGAGCACTGTAGTAAAAAATAAATCAATTCCTAATTTCTGAAATGCTATTAAAACTAATTCCCAAATATATGTTTTGTTTGTAACATATTACTTAAAAAAGTAAACCCACAAGATGAAACTAAATGATTATTACATTCATGTAGTACTTTAAACATTCTGAAATTGTTTTATATCTACTGCTTAAAAGCAACCTTCAGAACCAGTATTAAAAGACCAAATGACTTTATTAATGGTTTAGGGCCCCGTAATATATAATTAGCTGTTTCTACAGTATTACTGATGGCTGATGGCTGAGACTAATTTTTAAGCAGATCACTTAAATATTTCAAATATTTGCCTGATTAATTTTTGTTGTTGTTGTTGTTTGCAATGTGAAAGCAAGACCACTAGATTAACCAAAATGCTTCCATGTACAAAAGGAAAATCTACACTTAAAAACTTTTTTATTTCATTTCATTTTTTTTTTTTTTGTAAATGGCAATAAATGATGTGTGTGAAGTTTGAAACTCTAAGCTGGCCTGCTGATTTTTAGGGTGGACAGCATGATGATCTACAATGTTTTAAAAAGAAATGTTCAAGATTTAGACTTAGTGTACGATACCAAGCAGTTCGTTTTAATCATTTTCAGAAAGCAGGGCTAGGGTACTCAATTTAGAGTTTCTGAGACACAAGTTCATAATGCCGACGTTGGCACTTTGGGTAACTGTGGCACAGACATTGTTATAACTCAGATACTTCACAGCTAAGGAATGTGTGTCTGGAAAGTTCCTTCTGAAATGAATTGTTCCTACTGCTGATAACTGTGGTGTTGAGAGTTACACGCTGCCCCATAATTTCCCTTGCTCCACGGCTAGTCTGACTGCGGAGGAGAAGTCGTGTACTATTCTGACAGCTGGAGCCTCCTTTCCTAAGACCTTGCAAAAGCACCCATCCTTCACTTCTCTCTACACCTGCTGACAGTTTCTGCCATGGATCAGCGGTTTCCTTACTACTCTACAGAATTGATGACAGTTTTCAAGGGGGGTATGAAAAATATCCTGGCCTTGAAGTTGTTTACACCAATATTCACAGTTGATAAATTGGTCTGTCATTCTGATCTTACCATACAGGGCCAAAAAGGGGATTTAGTAGTGGTGTTGATCATGGTGATACAAGGCACGAACTGATCCTACATCCATTACCGGATTTCTGTGTTTTGCCACCATCTGTTGTTCTCCGTCTCTGCCGAGTGTAGGCAAAGAAGGCTGACCTGTAGCAGAAGGATGCAGGTTATAGTACAGAGGAAAGGATATCTTGGAAATACAAGGTGTTAAATAAATCCTGAACTGGACACCTGAGAGAGTTTATGAACCTTTATTACACTAAAGGGCTTTAAATATAAACTGGAAACTCTTCTGTTTGGGGACTAGTTTATTCAACATTCTTGTTTGAAGACAGGTGGAGAAAGAAATGGTCTCTCAGTGGTCGTTTTATGATTTTGGTTCTCTGTTGTACTCACTTCCAAACAGCTGAAATGTGTGGATAGACAGGCTAGGTTACATTAAAACACAGGACTGGGCATAAGTAGGTTTACAGTTCTTCATAAGGAAAAATATTTAACACAAGACTAAATGCTGTGTTTCACATACTCACAATATTAAATCTATCTCTGCTCACTCCTGTATAATGCTATATTTAGAAAGTATTTATTTCTGATTAAATCTCTGTATCCCTGATTCCCAAGAAATGGGCAATGTCAGAATCACTGGATAATTTTTGCAAACTGCAAGCCTGGTTCTTGCAACTTCAGGAGGGCTGAGCCAGATTCTTGGGACTGGGGTGGGTGGGATAAAGACTGATGGTTTGGTGTGTGGTTATCCACTGTCTTGTTGGTCAAGAAACACTGCTTGAGGTGGGTCAGTGTTTCCTAAAGTTTCAGCTTATCAGGACCACCTGGGAAGCTTTATCAAAATATAAGTATCCAGGCCCCACATCAGCCCTGAGCCAGGAGAATTTTTATGGGGTGGTGGTGGTGCAGGACCTATACATCTGTATTTTGAAAAACCTGCCTGAGTGATTCTGATGCTGTGGTAAATTTGGGGATATTTACCCTAGATAATGGAAGAAATGGATGGAACGAGAATAACGTTTTTAATGATAAAAAGGGCACCTGGCATTGATGAAGAAATTCATGGAGGATTCGAAACTGAGCCTTGGGGTTTTCAGATGATCAGTTTTCTGCTGACAATACCAGTATATCTAAACTGGAATTTTTTAGTATTTTTGGACAATCAGGAATATTTGTAATTTTAATAGTGGCAGTAGAGCATGTAGATATTTGTAAGCCCTTGGGGAAGAAAGTTAAAAAATGACCTTTAATTCAGAAATTTGTCGAAGGTACAAATAAGGCTCCTAGGAAAAGAAAAATGCTGGTGAAAACAGGCTACCCAACCTGTGGGCTGGTGTGTGAATGAGCAGGAGAAACCCTGATCCAGCCACTAGGCCACTTGCAGAGAGGGTTCTTGTGTTGTGCTTTCTGTTTGCCTTGAGAAAGGTTGCAGCGCAGCACCAGCTGTATCCTTATATGAGCAATGCCTGAGGCTGGCAGAGTGCGGTTTCAGGAGTGGGTAGAGGATGGGTAAGAGGAAGCAGGAGTTTAGATATCACTGCATAATTTGATAAGGGGTTGTAGCAAATCGATTTTCATATGGGCAAGGTGGGGCTGTTAGACCCTGGTTTTGTCAGCCTGCTGGAATGATACTGCAAGCTTTCTCCTTTTCTACTTCCTAAAGAACGGAACTAAAATGTAAAATTTTAGTTTTAGAAGTGTAGTTGCACAAATACAGATTCCTTGGTTGCAGAAATCTCCCTGGGAACATCTGTCAGAAAACAGCCAGATGTTATTAAGTAATGCTGTCATTATCAGAAGTGCCCCACTGATCTCGAAGCTGGAGTTGCGGGAACCATTCTATCTTTTGCAGGACCTGGACAGGAAGTAACTGAAGCTGGTTTTCCAAATGGCAAGGATCAAACCACTGGAAAGCCTTAGACTGGAGCCCTGCCCTGTGTGACTCCAAGTCCCTTTTAAGTTGTGCCACCAACTGAAGAGATAAGTGGTGATGAGATGGATTGCAGCAGGGCTGGGCGGTCTCTTTCTGGGGACGGCACTAATTTGAACTTTGCTACCCGACCCCCTTCCCTTATGCTTCAACCTATGGAAATTTGTTTGCTTTTTAATGTTGTCAACATTCAAATACAAGGTCCTAAAGGAAAAAGGATTGTTTTATTTGAATGTTTTAATATATTTCCCAATACAGTGGCCACTCTTAATAAATACTAAGTAATTAAAAAACTTAAATTATAGTCACCTCCCTAAATAACTTGTGCTTTAGAAACATTCTATCTTAATGAGATTTCTTAGAAGAGAATCCAGTGGGTTTCCAAGAAACTTCTTAGATGCTTGAATACTAAACTGAAAGACTACTTTTGCTAAATGAATCCAGGCCTTCTTGTAGTGCCATCTGTGTAGTGTTAATCTGTAGATCGATCAGTTATCAATATCACATTAAATATATCCCGTTCCACTAGCATTTAAATTCTCTTGCAGGAAATGTGGATGGGCTTATGGCAAAAGGTATGAATCTAAATCACATGGACAACTCATTATGAGAATGCTATTTAACTCATGAGTATCTGAGGAAATGTCTGAAAAGCTAACTAACTTTTCAAGGCACTAGAACAGTAGAGGAAGATCTAATAATTTTCTATAGTTCTAATTCTCTTTGACCTGAGGAAAAGAGCATTTGGTTCCAGGACCTGGGCGAAATTGATAGCCTGCAGCCCAATTGCTTAAAGCATAATGGGATCAGAGCGATAAATGACTGTCAGGAGGGGCTGAACAATTATGACTGACAAGCAATAATCTGATTTAGAAAAGTATTAAATTAGGGCCTAAATGGAAAGTGATGCTTAAACAGTTCTTTCAGGGACCCAAATTGCACTCTGCTAAGTGGAGCTGGTGGGCAAAGGGCGTTTGTTTCTGCCGTGGCAGTGGCGTGATTGATGCAGCTGCTCCTGCAAGCCTGGTAACCAACTTATTATTACAGCAGCTCTGAGGTTTGTCGCCAGGCTGTGCAAACAAATGATCGACATCATGTGGGAATGGCAGTAAGTGGAAGGGCCTCGGTGGAAAACATCGTTTGTGAAACAGGCTTTTCAGCCCAGAAGTTAGCTACCGAGAGTGTAAAAACAAAGGTCTTTGCAAGAGAGACAGTGAGCAAAGCATGATGGATAATCTTGGCCATGCACATAATTGCTTCCAGGTGTCTGGCCACTTTATTACTCCTGGGGTTATGCTACCACCCGGACGATGTTTTCTTTCTCAAACACGATAACTCCTCAGAAGCCTGGTGCCAGCAGTTACTGTTCCCTGCATCACCCTAGGTTTGACTTAGTTATGGCATAGTCTCCAGACAACTGCCACATTAGGGAGGTTTAATAAGGTGTGCAAATAAAATGGAGTTGAGGGAAAGCCCGTGAAAAGTCAGCTGAGTTCTGGAAGTTAGTTTTCTACATCTTGGTTAAGTTGTCCACTGCTAGAGGTATTGATAATTCTTTTCAAAGGCATTTTTTCCCTCCTCTGCATGATACTTTTAGATGAAATAATAGCTTTCTTTCCTTTAACTGATTTAATTTCTAATGCCATTTTAAAAGATTTTTGGTATGCGCAATTTAGTCTTAAATTATTTAATGCAGATGCAGAGTGAAATAAAGTGTGTTCTAGCCTGGATATCAACACCTAGAAAGTTGAAACAGTTTTCTAAACTACCTGATTTTCTAGGCTAGAAGAAATGACCATGAAGTCTTACAAATAAGATGTCACTTTTCATTTTAAAAAGCTTGTCCCAAGAACAATCAATACAAATCCTCATTTCCTTTAAATTCCTTGATATAGACAGATATAGGGGCTTTAATAATTCATTATCTGATTTTAAAAACTGTTGTGAAAAGACCAAAACTTTGTAAATAAAAATAAACGCTGTGGACATTTTGTAGCTAATCACAGTTTTCTTCTTCCAGGATCTTTAGAATCAATGGTGTGAGAAGAAATATTTTATTTGAAAGCTGGAAATAAATGAGTTTGATGAAAAAATTATATGTGGGATAAGTACAGTAACTCATCTAAACTGTTTTACTATTAGGCAATGATTGACTTAAAACATCCCTAAAATAAATATATATATAAATAAACATAAATATAGAATTATGTATATATAATATTGCTTTATATTCCTATAAGTATTTTTATAATTTTCACATTCTTACTTTCAACTCTTATAAGAAAACAGGATTATCAAACTATGGGAATAATATTATCTTTATTAATTTTTTGTTACTCTGTTATTTTAAAAAATTGATCCTTATAGTCACCAGAAATATTCTTTCCTTTTGTACATCGACTGCCCTCGGGGCAGAGGAGGACATTACATCAAGGCACCTCCAGGTGAACCATCCACCATCCATTTTTTCACACCCGCTTGTGTCCCCCCTCTTTTCAACTTTATCCAATATATTCGCACAAGTCAGGAAAGAGCTCAAAGGTCGCATTTTACATGTAAATTTTCAAGTGCATTTTCAGGCACATGGCTCAATCAGATTTTACACGAAAAAGGAATTGTGTTGGAACACAGACCTAATCCCCAAGGGTGCACTGAAGCATCACTCTTGACCCGGGTGAGGCCAAATGCATCTGTGCATTGGCAGGGGGCCACAGCAGAAAGCAGGATGGTTATTAAAAAATATAATGGTGTGAGAATTGCAATGAATTTTAATAAACTTATCTTTCTGCAATTGAAGTCCATTTCTTCTACAAGAATATGTATGTATAAAAAAGGTCCTCCTTCTTATTAAAAAGATAATAACAATAACTTTTCACTGTTCAAGTGTGCCAGGCAAAGGGCTTTCAGTTTGTACAAAGCAATTTAAATGAGGACCCGAAGTAAACCATTTTACATGGCATTTAGCATATCTCAATTTATTTTACATTCTTTGTGACCGAGGTGGTGGGTCTGGAATATAGAATAGCGGGGGAGTATGTCTTTCTTATCTGTCTAGCTGGTTCTGCTCTTTTCAGGGCACTGTCTTTTGGCCTGCCTTTTCCTCTTCTGCTCTACTCTGCAGACCTGTCCTCTTCTTCCCTTCCTCTGCAGCTGGTTAAGTGGCTGATCCTATTCTCTTGGACCCACTGTTTTTTGATCGCTTCTCCTCATTCTCTCTCAGTGATTGAAAGGAACATCGCTTTGAGTAGTAACTATTGTCTCCTTCCCATGAGGGCCCTGGTACCTGTGCAAAAATGGACAGTCTGCCCCATGACCACCCTATAAGTGCATTTGCAACGCAAACTCAGCTCAGGGCTTTTCTCTGAGTACCTGACCTGGGAACGTTAGACGTTTGAAAGTGAAGAAGTCATAAGTAGTTCTGGAAGGCAATAGCCAAGAATAAAATGTTTTCTCTTCATCAGAGGTTTTGGAAAGGCTTTCAGCAAAGGAACCATGTCTTAGGTCATTGTTTCAAAAAAAAATATTTTATTTATTATTTCCAGAGAGAGAGGAAGGGAGAGAGACATCAATGTATGGTTGCCTTTCACTTGCCTCCAGTTACAGATCTGGCTGGAGACCTGGTTTGCATCCTGGTTATGTGCCCTGGCTGGGAATTGAACGACCTTTGGGTCCACAGGCTGGCACCTTATCCACTGTGCCACCAGCCAGGGCCAGGTCATTATTTTTTAATGGTGTTGAATACCCTAGAATAAGGCCATCGGAAAATAGGTGAGAAAATGAAAGCTTAATCACCTATAGCAGGAGGCCTAGTCTGAAAGTGAGACCCACCGTACCTTCTTGCAGTTTGCAAAGGGTTTTCTAAGCTCCCCAGGCATCCAGGTTGGTCATAAGAAGCAGGAATGTGAACGAGAGACAGACAGATAATACCCAACAGTTTTCTTCTCAGAAACAGACTGCTAAGGCTGAGGCAATCCAGGAAACGATCTTCTCTGGTCTTTGGTTTACTGAGGAAATGGCAATTGAGGCTTACATATTATGATTCTTTTTACCTAGGGGCTGCAAAAAGACCTTCAGCTATTACCTGTCTCTGATTCCTATTCACATACCTGCCTGGAGAGTCCTCTAGTGTCCACCTTGCCACTTCCTGCCTCTGAGATGACATGGCTCTTGCATTTTCTGTGTCTCAGATGTTCTCCTTCAGCTCCACTCAGGCAGGTCTTAGCCATTCCACGTAGCTTAGATCTGATGTCATATTCTGAAGTTTTCTCTGCTCACCTTGACAAGGACTGATCTCTCCTCTTGAAGTACATGTGGACTGATTGTAATATGGTACAACATTTATCTCATCTAGCTTTCTGGTGCAGTTATTTGTGTAGTTATCCTCACCCTTTTATTGGGTTTGAAATCACCTAGTAGAGAGAGAAATTCGTATGTGCCATGTAGTGTGTCACATACTGTTTGTATTAATCCCCTTTACTCCCAGTGGTATATCTCTAGGCATTATTGTCCACCTTTTAAAAGTGAAGACGCTGAGACCAGAAGGTTTAAGGGGCTTGTTTGCTCCCTGGGGTGATAAGTGGTGGTGAGGTATGGGAAGTGGAGATTTTGACTCAGGCGTGTGACTGTGTAGCTACTGTTTTATGCTAACATTCTCAGAGCAGGGATGGGAACTAATTTTTATCCTCCCCGGGGACTGTTCAATATTTGCTGATTTAATTAGTGATTTTGATAGATCGCTTGGCATTTGGCTTTGTAAATAGTATATTCTAAAATGGTTGAAGATGGCATACAGGACAAGGAGTGAATTTTGTATTTGACATTGTGGTGAATTGATCACCTGTCATTTTAACATCATAGGATCCAGTGATAGGAGAAAATAATAGCAAGAAATAATGGATTTGACTAAACGGTCTTAAATTTTCCCCTATCACTTTAATGCATTTAAAATTTTTATTTTTTATTAATTGTTATTGTATTACAATTGTTTCATTCTCCCCATTGCTCTCCCCTATGCCCCCCACCCCCCAATCTCCTCTGCTACAGTCAATCCCCACCTCTTTGTCCATGTCCATGGGTCTTTCACATTAGCTCCTCAATGAAACCCTTTCTTTCTCCACCTGTCCTTCTCTCCCACCCCTCTGGTCATTGTCATTCTGTTCCCTTTTTTCCCCCTATGTCTCTATGGATGATTTTTAAAAGAAACGTTGAGGGCAAAGGGGACCAAATATATGATAATAGAAGATGATTTGACTTTGGGTGGTGGGCACACAATGCAATATACAGATTATGTATCATAGAAACATACATTTGGAGCCTATATAATCTTACTAACCAATGTCATGCCAATACATTTAATAAAAAGAAGCTGCCATTGGAACTGTGCTTTTTGCCAAAATACAAATTATGTTACATTACATGTTATGTGAAACCAAGAGACCTGTTATTTGTGACTGCATGTGAGATGTTCTCAGGATTGTTTTGAGTCAGGCAGGAGGGAACTTGGGGCTGCAGGATGGTGATTTCCACAGTAGGAGCTAAACTGGTGCTTAGCGTTCCTTTTCTTCTGATATCATTATTCCCCTTGGTAGGGACAGCATGAGAAAATGTGAGCAGCGTGCTTAGGTATTTGTGCTGAGACTTCCACCATGGGACAGAGCTCCCAGGACAATAAAATAAGTACTCTGGGAAAATTTTTGTCAATTTCAGGGATTGTTTATTAAGTTATTATTTTCTTTCAAATCTTAAATGGGTCCCAATTGGCCAGAAAGAGTTAATATAACCTCCAGAAATCCCTTATCTAGTCCTAGGGACTGATATAGCCCCAGGAGAAGCGATTTCCAAATTTAGTTTACAAACACAATAGAATAAATGATCTATGTGGTAAAAGGTTTGAAGATATTATAAAATTATTTAATTTGGCCTTTATTTTAGCACCCATTTAACTTACATCTATAGTCTGGTATAATGCTTCTAAGACTGCTGACTTTGAATTCCATTTAGGGCTTGTAAGCCTTTTTAAAAACCTCATTTTCCTTAAAAGGAACAAGAAACCTTGTTTTTTTGTCCTTCACAGAGGAATTTGTGCAGGAACCAAGAAGGTAACAGGGTTAGTTATTTGAAGCAGATTCCTGCTGTGTGCAGCATCATTGACTAAATTGCATTTGAGGCTCCAAAGACAGTTTACTCAAAATAGGTCTAAGAGCTCTCTGTGGTCTTAGAGAACAAATGAAATTAAGAGCATACCATGCATCTTCTGCATTTCAGGATTCCTAGAAATGCTTCTGCTTTTCTTATGGAGATGTGATGTAAAAATTCATGGTGAAATGCAGATGTTACTAATTATCACCTAGAAATATTTTTGATAACCCGTAAGTTTATACATTTGGTAGTGAGTCCCTAAATAAACTTGAGAAGCAAAGAAATATTTTGAGGGAGGAGGAGGGGAAGGATCCGAGAAAACGGAACTCTGTTAGTCTTGGGAATGGTCTCAATTCCCAGGTGATAAATAAGGCTCTTGTATTCCAGGAGGTGACATTTATTCAGAGGAAAGAAGCAAAGAGAATGAACCTCAAAGTGGAGGCAGCACCTAGGTCCTGGCATGTGGTCAAGTCTTACGCAGCTGGATTTGTAGGGAACGTCACCATGTTGCACCCAGTAATGCAATTTGTTTACTTATTTATTTTTAATTTTGTTGATCAAGCCAAAATTGGCATCTGAAGCCTCTTACCAGATGGTCACAGAATTGTTCTTTTATGGTTTTGGTTCAGGGGTCACCCGTTGTTTAGAAATAAAACATCATCAAGCTTGTGAAATGGCTAGGACTTATTCAGATAGGAATCTTAGTTATAAGGAAACAAGGTCAAGGTTGTAAGGATGAAACCAGATTTCAGAATAATGCTAGGTTGCATGTGGCAAGAGGTAGAATGGAAATAAGATAAAAAATGGAAAAATCAAAGTCAGAGTGAGAGCTGAGGAAAGGCCAGAGAGGGGATCATGGTACAGCATGATGGGTGAACAGCATGGATGCCTTTCTTCTTCTTGAGGAGAAGCCAGCTGTACCTTCTACAACAGAACAATAATGCTTTGGATTCACACAGCATTTTTATAGAACTGAAGAACTTCAGTTTTATGAAATATTGACTAGAGAACTAAATATTCTTAAAATATTTTATTCTTAAGAGTTTTTGATGCAATAAACATTTCTTTTGAATATAAAATATAAACACTAGAAAAATAAGGACTGTTTTTCATTCACCAATGAATTTCCAATGCAAGAGATAGTATGGTAAATATTAAGTGAATAAAACAAATGAAACTCTCATGGGCCATGGGACTAAGCTAGGTTCTGTGGAGATACACATAACTCCAAGCAACTTATGATGTATTCATAAATAACTCTAACACATGGCAGAAAACGGTGTTAGAAAAAACTATCCTCAATGAGTTTATAGTGAAGATGGGGTTTTCCTAGTGGGAGGGAAGTGGAGGTAGATAAGGGAGGATTCCATGTAAACAGTCATATTATATTTGGGCTTTGTAGGTTGGGGTGGGGTTTAGGAATGGCAGGGATGAAGAAAGGATATTCAGGCCAAAGAAAAGGCATGAATGAGGATAGATCAGAAAGTGCAGGGAACTGTGAGTAGTTTATTTCAGCTAAAGCGAAAGCTATGCAATGGGGGATCATGGAAATTAAGGTGGGGAGTGTGAGTCTGTTTAGATTGTGACTTTATCACAGAAAGGAATTTGAATACCACAAAAATTTGAGTTTGGGCTTCATTATATAAAATGGAGGGGTACTGGGAGCTTTTAAAAAGGAGAACTTTTGGAAAAGGCATTTGACAACAGGATAGGCAATGAATTCAGAGTGAGGTTAGAAGCCACTAGACAGTCTTTCATGGGGCCCAGGAAAAAGGCCATGAACATTTGAACCAGGGTGGTGATAATGAAGGTGAAACATGAAGGTGAACCTGAGAGACGTCATAGAGAGGAGGTGATAGGTGCTGATGTAATACCTAGGTGTAATTATTTGATGCAGAGTTGTTACCAAACAGCAAGTTGGGGTCCTATTGTCCACTGTCATCCTCTAGGCAAAATTCCAGTGACAAAGCTTCACAATTTTGGAATTAACAGCTTTCTATAAGAATTAGTCACTTAGGCCTATCAATTAAGGCTAAACTCTAATACCTGGGTTCTCCTTTCATTCTCTCTGTTAATTTTTAGTCATGTTATTTCGATAGAGTTAGTTTACAAACTAAAACAACATAAGACACAAAAGGTACACAATTTTGGAAGAATGACAGTCTTCTGCTTCAGAGCTGGTCCTCACCAGAACATCCAAAGAATAAACCTGTCACCCTCTGCCAAGCCAGCCCAATCTTAGGCTATGCCAGGAGTTCTTTCCCATCCAAAATACCATCTGTTGGGAAATGCAGGCCGCTGCTGCACCATCATCCAGGCATTCTTGAGGAATAAGAGAGTCAGTGAGCCACCCTGAGAGCAGAGCCAGCCCCTGAGCCCCTGAGCCTGAGAGCCCTTCTTTTATTTCAAATCTTCAAGCCCATAATTCCATGCCCTCTGGAGGCATTCATCTTCTTAGCCAATCCCAATTCCAATAGATTTGGAAGCCATTTGTATAGAACTGTTATTTGAAGCTGTAAAATTGAACCAGGCACCAAATGAGTGAAAGTAATATGAGCAAGAAAATTTGCCAAAGAAAGGGAATGCCTGAATTTATGGAAACAAGAAGAACTGGAGAAAAATGCAGAGGAAAGATTGTTAGATACACAAGAGAATGAGGAGCATGCACTCTGGAAACCATAGGGAGTGATTTTCTAGAAGTGAGTGTCCAGGAGCTTCTAATGGGATAATAAGGTGAGAAATGCAAAATGAGAAAGAAAACTCTGTCAACAAAAAGTTAATTAGAGACACATGAGGATGTGCAGTGATGAAACTGAGTCAATGATACAATCTACTAATTCTGGAGGTTGAGATTAAGAGCAAAAATATAGTAGTTTCTCAAGGGAGTGATAAAGGAACTGGGAAAAGTTTATGGGTAGGACAGGCTTATGCTACTTGTTAGGTAAATGGAAGGATGGAATGAGAATGGAAAGGCTGGAGGGGGTGGGGGGAAGTGGGGCAGGAGAGGGAGAGAGGGAGAGAGAGAGAGAGAGAGAGAGAGAGAGAGAGAGAGAGAGAGAGAGAGAAAATAAGGATCAAGTTCTTTAAATTGAGATTCCTAGGTACAAATTCAAAATATTCTGAAATCTTCTAACACAGCATGTTAACAATGCAGAATGCAAATTTGAAATGAAAGGGTCTTCACTTCATCAGAGCACATGGAATTCTGGGCTAGAAGAATGAGAGAGAGAGAGATAGAGAGAGAGGGAGGGAGGGAGGAGAAGGGGGGAGAGGGGAGGGAGAGGCAGAGACGCAGGCATGGGGTGTGCTGAGGGAGAGAGAGAGAGATGGAAAAATGGATGGAACATTTGGGGAAAATCCTGGAATCATTAGACATCTTTTCCCCTCTCTGATTCTTTCCAGTAGAGCCTGGAAAAAGGGCTCAATAAATACATAAAGAGGTCTCAGATTGTCTGTTGGGTATGGAATGTTCACCTGAACTTTGCTTTTGCCAAAGCCCAAATTATATTTTTGCAGAAGTATTTTTCCCTATTATTTTCTTATCATTTGTTGGCTGGTGTGTCCCTTGAGTGCATCTGGCCTGCCAGTTTGAAAACACAGACATAGACTTTTGCTTCTAAAGTATAAAAACTTACTGTTGAAGCTGTTGCCACGACCTGTTCATTCATGTGAATGGTCCAGATTAGTTAGAATGGCCCCATCAAGTAATTTTGTACCTTTTAAGAACTATTTTGCTCATTTCTTGGCATGGCTTTGGGCTGCTTTTGAAAATGGAAGCTAATGCCAAAATTACATATTCATAAACTATAAACAAACGTACAATTATACATACACAATCTGAAACACCCTCTGTAATAATAAAACTAAAACCAAAGACATGGCGCAAAATGCTTTTTTTTTGCTTTGCTGGCAGAGGTGGTGGAAGGCTTTTTGTAATACTGGGCTCAATTTTCAGAGTTTATTACAAGTCCACAATTAAAGATAGTACACACAAAAGAATTATTCTCAGATGTAGGATTGCAGTACTATTTGCAACTCAAATATGCACTATCTGGGACACTGTTTGAGGTTCACAATGTAGTAGTCATTATTGTATGTAGCCCTGGTCATGTTTTCAACAAATTCTTGGAAAAGTTCTTTTATTTGCTTTTTAGCATACGTGGGCCTTTGCAATTTGTTCTCTTATTTGGGCTGTATAAACAGCATCAAGATGCTTTTCTTTTTTCATTCAAACAAACAATGGCTTTGTAACTAAGAACAAAATTAGTAACAGGTTAAAGTTTATTTTCAATGATGTTGAGATCAAATTGCTGTTTAACTTACAGAGCAAATTCTCCCCACGTCTCTTTTAATGTCTCAAAATCATTTATAAATTAAATTTACACAACCTCTAAACATGCTCAGGGAATAAAAATGAACTCTTTATTCTGTATTGCTAACAGAACATGAAGGCTATTGCTTTGTTCTGATTTTTTTTTTTTCCTGCAAATTTCTTTTTAAAACATCTTGCATTATAAAAATTTACATAGTGCTGCCTGGAAATTTTTAGTTTCTTGTACGTAAATCAAAGTCCTATGCTTAGCATTATGTTTCTTTTAAAATTCGTGCTAATGTTGGCTTTCATTAGATGTGTTTCATATTTCATTGAATTAACATGATTGGGTCTTTGGGGGTCTTTTCTTTGTCACTATCCTATTTCATCGCCATAATTTACAGAGCTTATAACCACCAATCTAATAAGAATATTTACTAAAGGTTAAATCCTTTCTACTCCTTTCCCCTTTCTTGAAAAAATCAGAGTTTCTAGCACCTATATATTCCATAAACAATATAAATCAGGATCTGGTTTTATCTTACCCAGTATGTTTCTTCTATTGTCATGCATTTTTATTGAAATAAATCAAATGTTGAATGATTTCATTAATGATAGTTTTATAAGGTATTTGGGACAGAAGACAGATAGATTTCAGCTCAACCAAAGACTTTTTAAAGTCTAGTCTAGAGCTCTTTAGAGATCTAGACTAGTGACCTTGAAAGGTGATTAGGTCCCCATAGTGGGTTGACAGTTCCCCAGGGAGGAAGTGTCCCTCTTAGGCAAGACTTGTTATATGTGTTGCTAAGGATCCGTCAGTCTATGAGAACTGCAGATTTGAGAATGATTCCATAATGGATCCAATTAAAACAATGCAGATTTTGAATATTGGGGTGTGGCATGGGTGGATAAGTTTAAAGAAGGGGAATTAGGTTTGTATGGCCTTGAAAATGACTGGTGACAAGAAAAAAACTTTTTTCTACAATGTTAGAAATTTTCTGTTCCTTTTCAAAGGCTTTTACTTGTAGCACTGTACAATACATGCGAATATCTCCAAACTAAATACTTTTAATGGTCTCATCTTTTCCCATGTTAAATAAGGTTGATTGGAGTATAAATTTTTGTAGGGTGAGGGTATGTCTTCCTTTTTTTAAAATTAAATGTATTGGGCTGACACTGGTTCATGAAACCATATAGGTTTCCAGTGTACAATTCAACTAATCATCATCTGTACATGTGCACCATTTATTCCCGCTTTGACCCCATCCACCTACCCCATACCCCTGTCCCTCTGGCTATCACACATGGTTGTCTGTGTCTGTGTTTTTTTGTTTTTCTTTTTACTTAATCCCTTCACCCTCTTTAATCCAGCACCTAAACCCCCTGTCTTCTGACACTGGTAGATTTTCACAATAGAATACTACTTGGTCATAAAAAAGAAGGAACTCTTACCTTTTGCAACAGCATGGGTAAACCTGGAGATTATTATGCTCAGTGAAATAAGCCAGTCAGAGACAGACAAATATTATATGATTTCACTTATATGTGGAATCTAATGAACAAAATAAACGGGCATACAAAAACTAAAATAAAATAAACTGATAAGCGTGTCTTCTTTATCTAGCCCTGAGCATAAAATGTGGCAGTCTGTTAATTATCCTGAATAGGAGGTTCTGCATATTTTACACAGAGGTAATTCAATTCCCCTTAATAAACAATTCATTCAGTACCAGTTACAGGTAGTAATTATGCTAACATAAGACACTGTCCTATACTCAAGGGTTTGGCATCCAGAGAAATAGAAAGTAGGCAGAAGATGCAGGTATTTTTTGACTTCTCTGGCACTCATGTTCCCATTCCTCCTTTATACTACTGGCAAACTGAATGAATAAATCCAGATGAGGGAGCCAAGGGTTGTTTAGGAGCAGTTTAGTGTGGCAAGCAAGTTTTGATAATGGAGGCTTCAGTGGTATAGGGGTGAATTAAAATATAGGAAAACCGGCACAATATTTTTAGGCCGGGGAATTGTTCATCTTCATCTATGTGTCCATTTCATGGAAGGCACTTGTCCATGTTGGTTGAACCAGTGTGTGGGTGGGACAGATTCCAGTGCTGCTTTACCCGCTACTTTTCTAAAGCCTTTCTCCCCTCCCTTGTTGGGCATAACCCTAATTATCATGCTACCATGGAGCTCCAAAATGCCATCCCTCCTTCTGCTCCAAATCAAAACTGCTGTTCTCTAAGGAGGGTGTTGTAATTATTCCCGCCCTGGAGTGAGGGAATCCCTGATTTGGGGGAGGTGTTCGTATTTTAAAGAAAAGTGCAGTCAGCAGGTGAGTAGGACTAGCATGGGGAGACAGGGCAGAGAATACAGTTATGAGGTGAGTGCTCCCTGCCTGCTCTTCCTCCATATCTGCTGGCCTTACCTTTTCCACTGACTGAAGTGTATGCTCTCAGCTTTACAGAAGCAGATTATTAAACTGCTCTTTTTCCTCCTTTTGTAGACACTGAATCCCAAGGGCCCAGAAGAAGAGAGTTGTTGCTTAATGAGAGTGCATGCTACAAGAACATATTTGAAATGGGGCCTCTTTTAGCATAGCACATTGCTCTCTAAGCACATTACTCATGTTGCCTCAGTTACTGGTTATTGCACAGAAATTGCCCAGACTTCAAGGTAAAAGCATAAGCATTTTACTAGGCTCGAGTTTCTGTGGGTAAAGAGTCACATGGAGGATAGCTCTGTAGTTTATGGGGCCTCTGCTGGGAAGACTCCAGTGACTGGGGGTGACTCATGGAATTGGGGCTGGAATCACCTGGAGACTTCTTCAGCCACATGTCTGGCATCTGGGCTGGACCTGCTCTAAGGCTGGGCTCAGTTGGGATGGTTTAACAGAACACTGCATGTCATGTCTCCATGTAGCCTGGACTCTTGGTAACATGGTACTTGGGTTCAGAGAGGAAGTGTTCCCAGAGGAGTGTCCAGCAGGTACATGTTCCAGGAGAATCCAGGAGGCTTTTCTCACTTAGCCTGGGAAGTCACGAAGCATCACCCGTCAAGGTCACACTGGAGAAAAGTGTGTGGGATAGGAATTAATGGTGGGGCCGTGTTCAGAAAATACAGTCAACCATAGCACTTAACAATGTTGCCCCTTCTCAGTATAGCCTACACTTAACACACAGACTCCAATCCTCTTAGCCAACCTCAGGGTAAACATTAGCCTCATTTCTGACCTAAAGAAACTGAGGCCCAAAGAAGCTTAGAGACTTGCCCCAGGCCACACAGTGATAAAGCCAGGATTGTATCCTGGGTTTGTTTTACTCCAAAGCCCACACTCCTTTCATTATATGACTTTTTAAAAATAGATTATATGGGGAAAGGGTCAAATTATGTTTAATAGTACTAGTTTAACTTGCTAGGGTGATTAGTGACTTATAAGGGATTATTTAAACTGAAGTAAATAGATGTTCATGTTTAAGAAATGAGCAAGTTTTACACAATAAGTGTCATTTTTCCTTCTTACTGATTTTGTTGTTGCCCTGCACTGGAACAAGCTGAAACTATGACGTCAACATGAATGCGCATTTTCTGTGTTTAGGTTGTGTGCTGTTCAGGTAATTAGAGGGTAGTCAAGTTCTGTGGGAGAAAAGGAACAATACTTCCAAATTTTTAGTAATTGAACAACAGATTATCTGAAAATATTAACAATATATGGCAGACACATAGTGAGAAAGAAAAAAAAAAAACTAGATTATTTTTAACCACATTCCTTGTTTCAAACTTTTCCAGTGCATCTCTGTACAGACTCTGACATTAATGAATAACTTGTTGCAGCATTTTTGATGTATTAGAGTTTTAAGATGTTTATTTTCAAGCAAAAAGCATACATGACAAATGCTCTATTTGTGTCTGTAAGTACTGTGTATGTTCATTGCTGTGACCTGGTGTAGCTAAAAAGATAGAAGATAACATTTTATGAAATGTAATCAAATCCTAAATTTCTGGGTCTAGCGTCCTGGTGTCTGGGCGTGTATGTACATGGGAGGGGAGGGGTAGTGAAAGTGTAGAGTTGCTGGGAGAAGCATACTGCTGTTTCTGTGAGGAAAAATATTGCTGTAAAGCAAGGTCTGATTTATGTAGCTTGCATGTATTTACTTTAGAGAACAAAGAGTAAATTATCAGGCCTCTGAATGACCAGTAAATTCCATGGACACAGATGCCTCATAATAGTGTGCTGTTATGCTTTCTAGATAAATGTGTTCATAATTTATAACTACAGGCAGTTGGAGTAGAGATGCTGAGGTGTTTTCAGGGAACCTCAGCTCTGATGTATGTCGTTATTACTAATTGAGCATTTTTGTCATTATTCACAGTTTGAATTTTAGTTTCCTCTCCAGAGCTTCCATAGAACGCTGCTGCAAGTGACTAACATACAGGATTTCTCCCTTGGACTCGACGTTGGTCCTCTAGGTTGCTGTAACAAAGTAAATCAACCAGTCCATGTAAACAACAGAAAATGTCTCATGGTTCTGGAAGATGTAAGTCTGAAATCAAGGTGTAGGCAGCATTGGTTCCTTCTGGGGCTGTGGGAGAAGGAGCTGCTCCAGGTGACTGTCTTCTCCCTGTGTCTTCACATCATCTCCCTCTATGCCTGCTTCCATTTCTCCTTTTTATAAGAAAGCCAGTTATATTGGATTAGAGCCCTGTCTACTGACCTCACCTTAACTTGATAACCCTTGTCAAGCCTTATCTCCAAATAAGGTCACATTCTGAGTTACTGGGAGTTAGGACTTCAGCATGTGAATTTGAGTGGGGGTGGGCACAATTCTATCCCTAACTGACTCTGTCCTGAACTGTGATCTGGAAAGGCACGTGACTCCCTCCCTGTGTGTGAGAATCTGGCTGCTCAAAATCACCAGAGGAAGAAGAATACTAAAGTTGTTAGTGCAAGGGCAGCTATGATTTATAATCCAAGCAGACACAGTGACCGCACCCTGGGCGCTGGTGCATCCTGGGGATGTCACTCTACTCTAAACAAACCCATGCTGTTTTGAGAATTCCAGTGGAAAGTGGATGCATTCCCACAAATAGTGCTGCCATTACAATGCCTGACAGTCATTGTGCTGTGTATGGCATCATGACAGTAACAGCCACTGTTCTCTGATCATCTGAACAGTTAGTGGCATGCTAATCCCACTCTACATGTTGTCACATAATCTCTATAGTGTTCTTGAAGGCAAGCGTTATTTCCATTTTACAGAGGAGGAAAATGAGACTTGGAAAGAGGTAGTGATTCAATGAAAGTCTTGGAGCTACTAAAAAGAAGAGGCTGGATGTCTACATTATTCAGTTCCCAAGCCTGTTTTTTTTTCTGTTTCTTTCTCTCTTGTTTTCTCTCATGAGCATTGTACACACACTACCTGGAATGCAGCAAACTAGTGTAGAGGGACTTTTTCAAGTCTGAACTCGCATCTGACATAAAGGACCAGTAGACATGTACTGTGAAATAGTTGTCAGTCTCGTGTTGGTTCTACAAGTATACATATGAGAATCAGTTCTTACTATAAAAACAGGCAGTCACAATACATTTTATTAAGTTGACTTACATAGTGTCATAGAGATTTCTTTTAAAAAAATAGATAGGTCAGACACACATGTCCAGTTAATTAATACAAGTTTGGTGAGCTTAAACCTCCAAAATGTCACCTGAAACCTTTGCCACTAGTTAAATAGTTGGGGTCTTGCCTTCCTTTATTCACAACTAATCATTTTAAAGCTATTTATAAGTCTAATCCTAGTACATGATTGCATATATAGTACTTAGCAAGGTTAATAATTATGCCCTTTGACACAAGAAAAAGGATTAAGTGATCCAATTCACATTTAATAATTTTTATTTCATTCTGATGCAGAAATCCATTTCCTTCAGAGTGAAATAAATGATTCAATCTTTCTCCAGGGAAGAGTTAAGGTAAATGCAGTTGCCACATAAAATTCAAATGGCTCAAGGTAATATTACATATTTCTAAAAGTAGGCAGTTGGAGATGGAAATGAAATTTAATATTAATACTGCAAGCATGCCTTGGGATTTTATTATAAGTTTATTGCAATCATAAATATGGAATTTACATGCAATATATATATTTCAATATTATATTTTGTTAAATCAGTTCAGCATTTAGTCATTAACTTGTTGGTGGTATGTTACTTATATTCCCTTTACATTACATATTTGTCTTCTGAGACCTACAAAATAAATTAAAAATCAATTCTTTACCTTCATAATATATTCTAAAGCAAAGTTTACGTATATTCACAGTGTTTTAACCACTTGGGAGGTTTTCAGGCTCAAGCACCTGTGAAAAATTAAGTCTGTTCTATAATCTGTGTGCTTGTGTATTTCTGTGTGTGTAAAATTGAGGGTTTGACATGGAAATTAAGTTATTAATGATTTAATGACCCACCTAATGATCTACAAAGACATCAGATGACTTCCTCCCCTAAATTCATAAATGAAATTCCCAGGGCAGTCTATCATACTCATTCACCAGAGACCCACATGCTGTCTGTGTTGGAGTGGCCATTTTTACACACAGGCTTGAAAGTCTGGAGCTCAGGAAGGTTGTCACTGGAGTGCACTGTGGAGAGGGGATCCTGTAGAGTTGGTCTTCAGGCCCACCCTTTGTCCTTTTGGTTTCTGTATCACATCTCTCTCCACACCTACATATACCTCCCACGCCTGCTTTCCCCATGTCACCTCTATCCTCTTTCCGACCCCCTCCACCTGCCCTACCCAAACAGTTTTCCTAATTTCCTGTTTCCAAAGCCAAGTCAAATAGATTAGAACAGTGTATTTCCCCTTGCTTTGGACAACCCTGGGTCTTCCCTAAGGCTTATCATGAAGTTCAGAGTGAATGTCAGAAAGAGTTCCTTTTAGCTGGTTCTGTCAACCCTGTTGATTCTTAGAATCCTATTTATGTTAAGTTCCATTTACTGCACATGCTTTTAGGAAAGAACAAATGTTTCAGAATGACTCTGTTTGCAATATTTATTAAAACACATAATGTTCTTAAACTTTATTATAAGTTCATTTTAGGGTTTACGTCACACAACTGCACAAGCACTAAATCTTCTAGGACGTTTTGTAACTAAATTTGCTTGGTTAATATTCATTATAGATCAAGTTCATAGACACAAATTGAGCAGTTATATCCCAAATATAAGCTGTGTCTATACCCATGCCACCTACTAGTAAAAGCCTGTGGATTGTGGATAGTGAATATTGAAAACAAAACTATTTTTTTTTTTTTTACAGTGGGGTTTGGGGTAGAAAACTGGAACTCGTGGTAGGGTGCTGCGTTTACATGGCAAGCATGTTTTTAATACAGAACATACGAGGTCTGTCCAGAAAGTATCAGCTGAGAAAACTGTTTTATTGTATGGACATTGGCTCGATAGTTTCAGAACAGACCTCATACATTACAGATCAATTAAAACAACAGCCTTCCATTTACAGATGCTTTTGCTCACACTTTAGCAACATTGGGAAATGTCAACTGACTTATGTTGAAAAATACTATTTCATTTTACTTGGGTGGTTGGAGGATTGATAAATATAACATCTGTGTGTGGAATTAAGCCCCCTCCCCACATTCAAGCCACCCGTTGGGGCCAAGCTTTGCGAAAGATAAAGGTATTTAAGAAAACAAGAATGAAACACAAAAGTGAAATCCTGACCATGTGCAGTGGTTGGTTAATTTAAGTCTGCTCCCTCATCCTCACCTCCTATAGTCTGACAAGTTTCAGATGATCCAAGTATAAGCATGACATAATGTGGATAGAGGAATAAAATATTAAACCTTGGAAAAAAAATTTATCATAAAGATGCAGGTATAAGGCCATAATAGCAATGTGAATATAGAAATTCTTCCAGAAATTCAAGGAAGCTTCAAAGTGTGGTGACTGTTTTCTCCCACTCACCTACCCCACTATGCCTGGGGCTGGGGGGTGTCCTCTTGCTTCTGTCTACCACCTTCCAGCTCATTCCTTCTCCCTTTTCCCTACACCTCTCTGATTCTCTGCTCTTTTCCTCAGGCTTCCACCTAGACCCCATCCTTGTTGAAGCTGGTCAAAGAGCTCTGGCTACTCTCTAATTGAGGATTTTAGATTTTGTTTACTGGCTCTCCATCTCCATTCAAAATGTATGGGTACTTTAAAATCCACATAGAGAACCCTTCTAATGACCTGCCTTCAAAGCTTCTCTCTTCTACTATCCTTGTCCTCCATCTACCATAGTTATCAATTCCTATGGTTATATATACCATAGGCCTTTTAATTAGCAGTAACAGCACCTCCTTTATAATAATATTTTTAAGCATTATGCTCTCTGAATCCCTCCTTCTGTCTTTTCAACTTACTCCCTCTAGAACTTAGGCCAAATAATATTCTGATTACATTGGGATAAAAAATTGTTGATTCTCTCAATAGTCTGTCTTTGTTTTATATGCCCTTCTTGCCCTTATTCATCTCTTTACCCAGCTTTTATCCCATGATCTTTCTCCTCCTCCTTCACCATCATCATCATCATCATCACCATCACCTTCACTGCCTTGCTCCTCATTTTCTTCATTGTGCTTACCTAGAAATCTTAACTGAGCACAGCCCTGCATCCATGCAAATAAATGTGGCTGGAGGAAAAAACAACCCCACATTCTGATCTCACTTGAAATTATGACTGCCATTCTCAAGCCTCTAAAACTTCTTTCCCCGTTCCACTCTCAGTCGATGGCCTTGCTTTCTCTATCACTGAAAGTTATTTCCTGTATTCCTACCACCATAGCTGCCAACATACTAGCACCTGTATCCGCATGCTTTAGTGTCCGCTTTTGGCTCTGGAAGGAGTGCCCACACTTCTACCTGCCTAATTCTGATTGTGCACTACTTATATGCTTCCTCCTCTCCTTTCCTCAAGGACTGCACTTCAGCAACTTTCCCCCTTTCCCGGAAATCTAAAGACTTTGCCTTCTATGGGAACAGAATTTCATAAGGACACAAAGATGCTATAATATCTACCAGCTAAACAAAACTAAACACTGCTTTCTCTTTCATTAACTGCTTCATTTCTCCTTCCTTTTTTTTTCAAAAAAAAAATTCTGCAAGGAGATTAAAATTACTGTGTACTAGCTTTCCTACAAAATTGTGTTAGTGGCTAAGGAATTTCATACAAATTGCAAATAAAAATGTACAGCAGTATAAAAGGGGAAAAAGACAGGACTAGAAGTAGTTGCTTCTCAGGCTGAGCTAGTCTGACTTGATAAAAGTTTCTGTCCTCCTCATCCCTCTTTTTATATATCATGATCTTTAGTATTCTTGTCCATAAAGATCAAGCTTATAAAGAATTCAAAACCTAGAAGTGTTGTTACTTTGCTAGCACAATTATATAAGGAATGTATTTTATTCCCAAATACTGAAAGTTCGGGTGAACTTTAATCAGCATTTTGTATGGTTAAAGCCTTCTAGGGAGTTAAATGGGAAAGTTGCTGAGCACAAGGGGCAGGCAGGAAGAAATGTCAGAATGGAGCTCATTCTGCATTTATTATAATCCTTTCTGTTAAAATTTTCTAAATATTTAGAATAGACAGTGCATTCATTTGAGTAGCTCCTGATGACCATAAATTATTTGAAGAATATTTATTCAATCATTGCTTACACTTTAAGTTTGGCAACTAAAATGAAATCCTGCCTTCATGCCATATTTTTTTGGTATGTGTTTCTTAAAAAGAGCATTTTGAAATCCAGTGCCCACCCACCTTGATGTACAAGTGACTCAAGCAGAAGGAAAAGAAGTCAAAATTCCATGAATAAATAGAATTAAGTTGGGAAGTTAAAGAATAAAATAAAACGTAAGTCCCTTAGACACTTGAGTTTTTCAGGGCAGGAGGTAATGAATTGGCCACCTTGAGAAAGATGTGTCATAGACTTGATCCAGACTTTATTTTATATTCTCATGGGAAGAGATAAAATGCTGCTATTAACATGGTTTTGTGCCTCTTAGATGTTTTTTCTCTATAGTTATAACATTGCACAAGGTAACTAAACACCTGACTAATTTATGAATTCAGAAATTAGCATACTTTAGAAGTCAAGAGATACAAAACTGCTTCTGAAATGCAGTCTTGCTTGGAAAAGCTATTAGGGACAAAGTACTAGAGGGTCCCATTGATTTCTACTTTCACATTTTATGTATATGTGGCTTATGTATTTACTTATCCATTTTTTTCCCAGAAAAAATTTCAGCATCAAAGCCATTCCTTGAGGCCATGTATAAAAATGCAAAAACCAAGGCCAGTAAGAATAAACAAAAGCCATGTGTATCTGAGTGAGCTGTTTGAGGCATGCATAGGAGATGCTGGCTTTAGAAGTCCTACAGCCAGAGCTAAAAAGTGACCCAAATATCATTATTTCTAAAAACTAGACCTGTTTTGATTTATCATAAAAAGTTAATGCTCTAACTGTTCCTGAGAGCCATTTTCCTCTTCCTGTTCTCTCTTCCTTATGGACACTTCATGGCAAAAGAAACAATGGTGACTTTGATTTTTTTTGTTGTTGTTAGTGCCAGTCCCTTTGGCACTTCTTGAGTCAGCAAAAGCCTTTCATAGAAAATCCTTTCTGCACTGGGGCCTTAACAGTTAGCAGAATCCAGAGTTCTGGCCAGAATCCATTCCTATCATTTAAAGTCACTGTTGTTTCTTCTCTGGAGGGGATAGGAAAGGGAAGACAATTTCATGCATTGCTTATAGCCAAAATAAGTCTTTGTTTCGAATCTGTTCAAATAAGATCTCTTTCAGAATTCTCTACCTATAAAACTTCATGTAAATCTTGAAGTCATTTCTGCAGAAACCAGATTTCTTGATAGTAGTTGCTTTCTATAATTCATTTGCTGACTGCATACCAAATAAAATAGAGAAAAACCTATTTATAGGCCATGCTGAATCTATTTTTACTATTTTATTTTTACAAAATGTTTTAGTCATACAAAATAATGGTATGAAATAATATAACAAATGCCTGTGTTTCTAGCACTCAGTTAAAAACATAAAACATTATAAATACAGCAGAAATCTGTGTACCTTCTCCAGTTAGATTTCTCTCCACTTTTTATCTAACTAGGAATAACTATTGTACAAAATTCAGTGCTGATCATTCCTACTGTGACTTTATATTTTCGTATGGTAGATTTTCAAAACAAATTTACCAACCTAAGTTAAAGCACATGAAGCAATAGAACAAGAACACTAAAATGAGTTTTAGATCACATTTTCACTCTAAAATTCCATGGCTCTATAAAATGTGGAAATGCAGGGAATCAATTAATTTGTGAACATAAAATCAAATGGCAAGTTTGAAATTCAACCCAATCTTTCCCATTCTTTTATTTTAACTGACTTGCATTTATTCATGTTTATCATATTCCAATGTGACTGAGTAAATTATTATTGAAAATTTTAAAACTGAAAAAAACATATTTCTAGGGTTATGACTTCTTGATTCCTTCACATCTATCTTTCTATTGATATATCCTTTTAAGAAGCAATTCTTGCACTTAAAGCAAATAGCAAAACACTTTCAACATTAGGGACCCAATGAGGCTACGAATTCAATTTGCATTGTAATCCAGCCACCTGCATTATTAGACTTGGAGTTTGGCTTTTAGATCTGAGGCTTCATAAGTACTGGCTGTGCAGAGGCAGGGCTTTCCTTGAACTTCTTCACCAGCTGCCCCTCGTGGACCTGCTGTGGTAGCTGGATAGTGTGGGGCCCTAGATTCACTTGCAGGTTTCAACTTGTCCACTGCACCAGTGCTTCAGGAGAGCTGCTGAGTTCATGGCTTCCCTCTGATGAATCTCGTGCTTCATTCTGGGAAACTTATTTATAACTTGGTCAAGTTGACACAGATGTAAAAACTTTCTAGTCCCTTTCCCAGACCTGGAGCTTGGAATTTAAAAGCTGTGCTTGTGATTTTCTTTGTCCATATTCTACAGTGCATTGCAACAACCTAAGGTATTCTTTTTCTGCACTAAAATATTATATGGCAATGACTACTTGTTCATTCAAAACCTTATCTTCTACAAGTATTTGATTATATGTGATGATAGATGATTATATAAATAACTTTTGCCATAGCATATATTCCAGGGATAACCGGTATCATTTTATCAGTGGGCATGGGGTCACTGCTATAATTGAATCCAATTTGATCAGAACATTTCCAGATTCCCATCCTTGTAGTTCTTTTTCCTGGAACCAATTCTGAGAGCAATAACTATTAGTCAGCATTTGACTGGGGAAGTAGAAGCACTATCGATACTATGGAATGAGGGATTTATATGGGAATTTGGTCTATACAATTTTAGGTGAAGCGGGGTATAGGGGTCTATAAAGGGGAGCTGGAGGATCAGAGGATATTTACTAAGCATCCCTCCTAAAGTCAGGCACAAAGGAAAGATGGTGATGAAGAATAAGGAAGGCCATCCTCTGCGTCTGTGGATGAGCCCATCAGGAAGAAGAGCTAGATATAAAGGGAGGAAATGGACAAAAAGCTGAAACCCACCAGCATCCATGTATCTTACTGCATTAGAACATGACTCTCAGAGAGTAATGGCTGCTGTGTCATCTCTGACCTCCGAATCTTGTTCCAATTTCTTTATTGGCCAATTCCAACCTAGAACTACTTGGGAAAGGGGATTATGGGAAACAGTTTACCTAGGTTGATACCAAACAAAACTCCATGCCTCTTTCAGTACCTGGCTCTATTGGCTGAGTTAGAATCCATCCCTTAGACTCAGGTTTTCTCCTCTTTCAAACTTATCTACTCTTTTTTTTTTGCCTACTATTGCCATATATATGAGTTAGATCTACTGTTTGTTTTTATATCTGAGTTAGGTATAGCCCTATCTCTGACTTCACCCAAAATACCAAGCTTTCTTATTCTATCTATGTGAAGGTCTGTTCTGGAAAAAGTCCAGCCATTGTTAGTATAACAAGAACGGTTTATAAGACATCCATGTAACCTGGCAGTCAAGGAAAGTGGACTGGAATGTGCAGGCATGAACAATGACAATTTCACTGTACTAGTCAGTGGGGACAGTAGATGCCATTAAGTGAGTATGTGTACTGTGTAGCTGATGCATTCAAAATGACTGAGTACAGCAATGCATCTGCATCAAATTTTGCATTAAACTTAAACAGTCTTCTGCAGACACTATTTGGGTAACTCAAAAGGCCACAGCTATGGGCAACTGGTGACTGGCAGCTTCATTAAGACAACACACATACTCATACATCATGTCTCTTGCAGAATGTTTTAGTGAAACATCAAGTAACAGGTGATTCAACCCCTCTACAGCCCAGATTTGGTGCCCTGTGACTTCTGACTTTTCCCCAAGTTAAAATCAATTTTGAAAGGGAAAAGATTTCAGACTGTCAATGAGATTCAAGAAAATATAATGGGGCAGCTGATGGTGGTTGGGAAAACAGTGTGAGGTCCCAAGGTACCTACTTTGAAGGGGACTGAGGCATCATTGCCCTGTGTACAGTGTTTCTTGTATGTTGTATCTTTTAAAATAAATGTTTCTATTTTTCATGTTACATGGCTGGCTACTTTCTGGACAGACCTCATATTTCTCCCTGTATCTAACTTATCCCCAAGAGATGTTCATTATATATGTGGTCACCAGTATCTTTTGAACACATTTTCCATATTATGAGTCCTTCTACCCCAAAATATAAGCAACAGCTCAACTTCCCCACCTCCAGTTATCTAGAGTCAACAAACCAAACTCATTACCATGGTCCTGGATTGGTATTAAAGTTTGGAGGCAGCCATAGCAGAACTCCCAGTGGGTGTGTTCCAATTGAGCATCCCAGGGAGAGATGTGGTGCCTGTCCCCACAGGCCTAGAGATGTTGAAGGTATGCCCATCACCACCCTGACAGCAAGATTATGCACAATTCCAGGGTTCAGAGTCTCCAACATTGATGTACCTATGAAGTAGGTCTAGAATGGGCTCTGGGAGTCTGTATTTCTAACAAGCTCCCCGGTAATGGCAAAGCTTCTGGTCTAATTGACACAGGCCAAACCTGTTTGCAGCTTTGCTACTTTTGTGCCATCGGTGCTGAGGCCAGGGAAGCCCTAGCATTCCTGGAATTTAGTGGCGTGAACACCTTGCAAGTATGACTATTCCTTTCTATCTTGAAGGAAGAAGGATTTCTTACAAAAATTTACTTATTATTTTACTATCTTCCAATTATAACTGACAATGATAGATAATCTCGTGGCTTCAAGTGATCCCTATACAGTCTTGACTCTTACATTTCTATGTTGAGCCTGCACTTCATGCTTGAACTCTGGACTTTTATATCCAACTGTCAGTTCACTATCTCCACATGCAGGTCTCGCTTTAGATTTAGCACAACTGAAACCAATCTCATGGTATTATCCCCAAACCTACACAACTCATAAATCTTTCTCTCAGTTAATGGCAGCTCCATCACTTGAGTTGTCCAAACCTTAGAGGCATTCAGACTCCTCCTTTTATAACTAACATCTAATTCATCAGAAAATTCTCTTTAAAATCCAGTTCTTTGCATCTTCACTGCTGTCACTAGATCTGAACCACCCTTGTCTCTCCCCTAGACTATAAGCCTACCAGTGCTTCTCTTTTTGCCCTGCTTGTCTGTCTGTAGTACAGAAACATGTTTTACTGACAAAACACATCCTTCTTGTCTCTTCTTTATTCAAAATACACCAGTGACTCTCCTTTTATTTTGGAATAAGAGCCAAACTTTTTTTTTTTTTTTAAAGATTTTATTTCATTATTTTTTAGAAAGAGGGAAAGGGAGAGAGACAGAGAGGGAGAGAGACATCAATATATGGTTGCGTTTCACCTGTCTCCAGCCACAGACCTGACTGGAGACCTGGTTTAGCAACCTGGTTACATGCCCTGGCTGGGAAATCGAACCTGCGACCTTTGGGTTCGCAGGCCGGCACCTTATCCACTATGCTACCAGCCAGGGTACGAGCCAAACTCTTTACAGTGGCCTTCAAGAACCTACATAATTTGGGCCTTTGTCAATATTTGACTTTATTTTCTATTACGTTCATCTTCTGCATATTTAGCACCAGACAGATTGGCCTTACCCACCCAATGTGCCAGTCATAGATGTACCTCAGGGTCTTTGCATTGCCTAGTCTCTCTGACTGGAATGTTTTTCCACTAGATATTTATATAGTTTGCTCCCACAATACCTTTAGGTTTTGCTCAGATGTCCCATTTTCTCAGTGAGGCCTTCACTGGCTCTTCTGTCTAAAATTCAATCCCTTCTCTTGACCTTTGACAAACCCCATCTCTGCTTTAGGTCTTTTCCTTGTTCTTATTAACATTAGTCATATTATATATTTTGCCTTGGATATTTTATTTTTCTTGCTAGAGTGTAAGCTCGGTGAGGGAGAGGTTTTATGTGTTTTGTTTATGGCTCTATTCACAGTGCCTGGAAATGTGCTTGGTACATGATAGGTGATTACTGAGCCTCTATGAGTGATTGAATCAACAGAAGAAAACATAAGTTGGTGTAGGCCTGCCAGCAAAGGAGGAGTGAATTTCAGGCTTTTCAAGTAGATGTAGTCATAAAATAGGTCCTAAGTATTTAGGTCCTGTTGTACAGGATGACACTGTATGGGACCATTTATTTATCGTAACAATTATTCAGTACTTGGAAATATGGAGGAGCATAGTTATTGCTCCTAAAAATCTAAAAGTCAATTAAGAAATATCTCCACCAATAACTGTAATTCAAGATGGGTGTTGGTCATTGGGCTCTTCTAAGAATGTGCTATGAGCAAGTAATTATTTTCAAGGTTCACATGAGCACACTGCAGTGAAGGGGTTAATTTTTAAGCCTATGACATGATATGATACCTGTCATCACACAGCCCAATGCTTTGTAAGTGGTAACCATTATAAATAATAGCATGTCATTAAAGTAATGCCATTAGAGACAGGAGAGGAGCTGACTGAAAGAATGCCTGTCTCAGAATAAGCACTGAACTATCACCATTTTTCTGATTAGTTAAGCAGTACTGCTTATTATACAAAATTGGGAAACTGAACAAGGTCAAAATATCAAATGAAGAAATCAAAGTTCATTAATAATTCTACTACCCAGAGTTAATCAACTTTGATACATATGGATGAGATTACATGGCATGTTCTGTCCTGGATTTTATTTTTTATTTATTTTATCTAGAACATTTTTCTTTATCAATAAGCACATTTGAAACATAATTTTAAATGTTTAAAATGTTTCATTTTGTGTGTCATATAATTTCTGAGGTTACTTTTCAATTATTGAATCTTTATGCCATTTTCTTTCTTTTTTAAAAAAAATAAATTTATTTATTATTTTCAGAGAGAAGGGCAGGGAGGGAGGGAGAAAGGACGAGAAGCATCAATGTATGGCTACCTTTCACCTGCCTCCAGCCATGGGCCTGGCTGGAGACCTGGATTGCGACATGGTTATGTGCCCTACCTGGGAATTGAACCAGAGGCCAGCGCCAATTTACTGAGCCACACCAGCCAGGGTGCCATTGTCTTTTTTTAAAACCATATTAAATACCATCCACT
Organism: Noctilio leporinus; assembly: GCA_004026585.1. NCBI lineage: Eukaryota > Metazoa > Chordata > Mammalia > Chiroptera > Noctilionidae > Noctilio > Noctilio leporinus. Next base: position 177,150 of record PVIW01001582.1, read on the forward strand.
TTCCTAATACTTCCTTAGGATGGGTTTCACCAAATTATAGTCAAAGTTTTGATTATGTTCAAGGCAACAAAAAACAAAAATACACTGTTGTAGAGTAGACATCTTCAAAAAATTTTGTACCAATTTTCTTAGACTTGAATGAATAAAAAATAGAGATGGACATTTTTACCAGCTATGTAATTAGAACAATGTGTTTTTTCCACTTTAGAGTACAGGTGCTCTCAATTCTGTATTTCCTGATTTGATTAGTGTCGAACACCCTTGGCTTCATGCGGTGTTTCATTGTTGGTAGGAGGAACTGGAGGTGACACATATGGCCACTTGGGGGTATGGTTCTGCTTTGCACTCCTGGTTTGCACTCATCACCAGAAGGATTACTCTTATCTTCATCTGGTAATGAAGGATAAGTGTATTTAAAGTGTTTTCTCTGAATCACTGCTGTGTTCTGCTGGTGGGCTGCTTAAAAGGGGCAGGGTCAGGGAGCTTTGGCCCCCTGAACTGCTCCTGGCAGCAGCAAGCTTGAGAGGTGTCATAATGCCAAAGTAATCTACTGTATAATGGTGCGAAGGTCTCCTCAGCTTCAGAAGCGTTTGCCAGTACTAACTCATTAACCTCAATGCCATCCCTGTGAGGCAGGCATGGTTGGGTAGGAAAAATGAATAATTAGAAGGCCCCTTTAAAATAAAAAGGCTGTCTAAATGCTGAATACCAAATCATAAAAAACAGGTAAATATTATTGTCCCAGTTTTATAGACTGGGGAACTAGGTCATGGGTACTAAGTAATTGCCCAACTGGGGACTATATAACTGAGGGTATAGAGGAATTCCTAATTAGAACTCGGCATCCTCCAGTCTGAGAGGCGGTGCCCAGAGATCTGGAGCAGGCCTTTTGGCAATGGTCTTACGTACTGGGAACTGTTAGGAACTGGTAACTACTAGGAAAGATCAAGGGCTTGAAAGCAAAAGACTCGGAGCTTGTACTGAAATGATCTTCAAGTTTTACAATAAAAAAGCCAGTTGCTATTGAACCCCTAGCAGGTTCACAGCAGAGTTTCCTCTTCTGAGTTTCCATTAACACATTAAATTTGTTAATGTTATAGCACCTCTTCCTCATAATAATGGTTATTTTTTTTTGACATTTGTGTATTTCAATAGAGATAGCCTTGACATCATGAATTACATTTTATTTCATTTTATTTATTTATTCTGTATCCTTGGTGCCTGGCTCAGTTCTTGGTATAAGTATGAAATAAAATCATTTTGAATGTACAAAAAAGAATAAATAATTAGAAATATGGCAGCATCATAATTTGGTACAATGAAACTACCACCTAGAAAATAATGTCCCAGGGGTTCTTAACAAAAGTTTCACATCAACAATCAATTGCAGAGCTATTAAAAAATACAGTGTAAGGCCCTGGCTGGTAGCACAGTGGATAAGGCACCGGCCTTCAAACCCAAAGGTTGCAGGTTCGATTCCCCAGCCAGGGCACATAACAAGGTTGCAAACCAGGTCTCCAGTCAGGTCTGTGGCTGGAGGCAGGTGAAAAGCAACCATACATTGATGTCTCTCTCCCTCTCTGCCTCTCTCCCCTCCCCTCTTTCTAAAAATAATAAATAAAATCTTAAAAAAAAAAAAATACAGTGTATACCCTAACCCAGGCCTTGTAATTTATAATCTCTATAATTCTTTTCAATAGAGCTCTATAGTTGATTTTTATATTCACTGCTGATGAAAAATATGTAGTCTATTGCCTTGGAAAATCCTTCAGTATCCTATTGTGACCCCACTACTGAGTGACATACCCAGAAATCCCTTTACACTATATATTTACCATAGTGTGAGAGAGATGGGTAGGAAAGGAAGGGGAGGTCACATTGATTGGGTACCTTTTATGTGCTAGGCCTGCCCTAGTTGCTTACATTATCCCTTCGAGTCTTCACAGTAACCATAAAAGTAGGCACTGCCATTCTCATTGTCTTTATTTTAATAGAAAAATTGGACCTTCATATTTCAAGTTAAGTGTCAACTATTATTTTATTGGTTTCAACTTCAAGTCAATAGAATTGTACAAAAATGTAGTTTTTCCTTTTACTATAAAGATATTAAGATAAAGATATTTAGATTAAGTTTCTTAATTTGCTGCATGGTTGTCCTTTATTTAGTAAGTATTCAGTTCAGTTTTATTAGTTTTCATGCACTCTGCTAGGTCCTATTCTTTCCATTTGGCTTAAAAGCTCTGCAAAGATAGAGATGATCTCTATTTTTCCTCCCTCTTTTGTTCTCTCTCTCTCTGTTTTAAAATTTAGGTTTTATTATTATATTATAGGAGGCCAACAGATCAGGAGATGACAACTGCCCCTGAAAGGATACTTTGTTACACATAGTTCCCAAGAGGAGGGGACATGTTGCGTCACAGGGGGACAGGTGAGGCAGCATCAGGGTCCATCAGGAAGGAGGCAGGAGAGAGGGGCAAGCATGGGAAGAGCCTTCACTGTGGTTTCTATAGGAAGGAACAGGACAGGACAAATGAGCAGGTTTCAGATCAGCTAGTTAAAATAATTTCTGTGGGCTCTGGCCCAGGGGTGGTCTCTAGTTGCCTGGGACCAGGCTCTGGGTGATTTAGGACAAAGGGAGTCAGTGAGGGTAAGGATGAGGGATGGGTTGATTCGGGCATCAAAGGCTTACTGTAGGCAGGTGGTTGCTCTCCCTTGGGAATTAGCTAACCACGGGTAAGGGAAGCCCTCCTTGCTCCACAAGGCATCAAGAGGTCACAGCATAACAAGATAAAAAAACACATGATTAACCCACACTCTTTCTTGTTTTCTGTTGTAGGCACACACTGACATTAGAGTCACTGTGGAATAGGACTCAGTACATTTCTTGTTTAGCATCTACAGAAACAAAAGAGAAATAAAGCGGTGACAATACCTGTCGAATATGTATAACAGATTTCAAACAAAAGTCTTTCTAGAATTACTTTTAAAAGAAAATTTTAATTTAGGAGTTAATGATTAAGTTTCAAAAGAGTAAAACTTGTGTTTTGTCACAGTGAAAGATGTGGAAACAAAAACAAATTTAATTGAGCCAATAACCTAATGAGAAAAAAAGAGGCACAGAAATGGTAACCTTTATCTTAAAGGATAAAGGAGGTTACTAGTTTGATCTTTGAGCTCAGAAAGATTTTTTCTTTCTTTCTTTCTTTCTTTCTTTCTTTCTTTCTTTCTTTCTTTCTTTCTTTTTATTTTTTTATTACAAGAATAGAAGTGCTAGCTCTGGCTCGTGGCACCATGGATAAGGCACTGGCCTGTGAACCTAAAGGTCATTGGTTCAATTCCTAGCCAGGGCACATAATCAGGTTGCAAGCCAGGTCTTCAGCCAGGTCTGCAACTGGAGGCAGATGAAAGGCAACTACACATTGATGTTTTTCTCCCTTTCTTCCTCCCTCCCTGCCCTTCTCTCTAAAAATAATGAATAAAATCTTTTTAAAAAACCCATATTTTCATAGATATGTCTGCGTTGCTCATTTGTTTATTTTTTATTCTGAGTCCACCATTTTTATCAGATTATTTCAAGAATTGTCACTTCTAAGCCTTGGCTGGTGGCACAGTGGCTAAGGTGCTGACCTGTGAACCTAAAGGTCACTGGTTCAATTCCCAGCCAGGGCACATAACCAGGTTGCAAGCCAGGTCTCCAGCCAGGTCCGCAACTGGAGGCAGGTGAAAGGCAACCATACATTGATGTCTCTCTCCCTCTCTGCCTCTCTCCCTTTCCCTCTCTTTGGAAATAATAAATAAAATTAAAAAAAAGAAAAAGAGTAGAAATGAGGATCCAAGTTCCCAGGACCAGTAACTATAGTGCAGCTCTATTGTCTTAACCATCAGTCTCCCTCCCTTCTCCCTCCCACTTACCGCCATAGTCTCATGACTATTTAAGACCCAGAAACACGTTTTGGGGTAAGAAGATAAGCAAGTAATTAAGCAAAGGAGGAAATCTAGGTTTCAGTCTGTGGAAAATGCTTGCATAATGTTCAGCCAATATGAGGTAGACTATATCTAAATGTCAGCTTTCTACTCACAAAAAAACTAATAATGAATAACACTGAGAAGTTGGATTCACTGAGAAAATAAAAATATTTCCTTGTTTCCCTTGGCATAGTGACTCATAAATATGATATACTGGCTGGAATTTTTTTCTTTAATGCATATTTTTATTCCAGGTCAAAAAGAATTCAGGAGGCAATGTTCTTGATTGGAAAACCAGCTGCTTATAAAAGAAGATTAAAAAATACTCTATACAAAGTAAAGGATTACTAGAGAAGAGGGTGGTTAACTTTAAAAAGCCTTCACATAGTTTCCTCTCTAAAATCATTAGGATATAAACTATACTCATATAAGTTGCTTCTTCAATTAAGCTATAACTTTCCAATTATATTCAGTATTGCATTCGAAGTGGTAAAATTGTTATTGTAACTAAAATGGTCACAACTAACATTCCCTGTGACCTTCTGCACATATTAACCTTATTCAATGTTTAGATTTTTCCATAATCCAGGGTACCATTTTTATTTTACAGATAATGTTAAAAGAGAATCAAAGGATTATATCACAACCCAGATATAAAAATACCCAGTAATTGGCTCACCTGGGATTCAAGTTCAGGTCTGTTGACTACCAGTCTTACACCCTTTCGACTGTCACATCCTACCATCTTGCACACTGTTGGTGCTGGATAGATGTGTGTTGAAACATACTGAGTTGACATCAAATTTGGAGGAATTCCAAGATTACATAGACATTTATTTTTTTAACAACCTTTTCCTTTTGAAATGTAAAGTAAGCATGTGAGTAAAAAGTGAACTTGATACCCAAAACAATGATAATTTTTGACCTGTGATGAGAGAATAGAAGGAAGACCCTAGGAATACAACTTTCTGTGGTTCTTAAAAAAATAGTTCCTACCCCACCTTCAGGTGTCCAGCCTGTCTGGTGTGGGAGATACCTCAGAGCCATCTCTCCTTCCCCTTGCCTAGCCCTAGTCTGGTCATCAGTGGAAGAGAGGGAAGTCTCTCTGTCTTTGAGGTATAGCTGGGAAAGACAGGAAGGAAAAGAAGGGATGTGACCAGTATATTCATTTAAGGCAGAGAATTTTCACTAACTGTTGACATAGAAGATGTGCTCCTTAGCAGTGATAGACATGAGAGTTGCTTCGCCATCCTCACCTGTCTCCTGGGAAAGCTACCTAAATAATTCAAAGTCCAGTGATTATTCTGTTTGTTTCTGCCAGGCAATACAAACCCCATTCCAATCTGATGGTAGCCACCAATATCCAACGACTGCTTCACTTTGGCTACTCAGTACTCTCCTAAGAAGTGACTACTATTGTGGGTGGGATAGGTGAGGAAGTAAGAGAGAGATCCTAATGCTGAAACACCAGAGAATTTTTTTTTTTTTTTTCCAGGAAAATATCTCTTCAGCACCAATTATTTCCTTTGTTAAATTTCTGCCTTTGATAGCATTGGAGGTAGCACGGAAAGTGGTAGTTTGTATCATTTTCTCTCTTTTCCCCTGTTGTGACTCCAAAACCTGACATTGTTGACTTTTTGGTCTAAATCAAGTTTCCTTTCAATAATAAGCTCTTCCATCTACTTTCTTATAAATGTTTATTATTGGTTTGTTTTCAGAGAGGAGCAGATCCTCTCAATGTCCCTTCTAGCTCTTAAATTTGATATTTCTGTGACTCAACATCAGTCCTCTGTCAAAATCTCAGCTGTACAGCTGGGCTAAATGAACCTATCTTTGGTTACCCGTGGACTCTCATCCAGCTTGGATTTAAGAAAAATGCTTTTGTAACATGTTTCAGAGCTACTCTAATAAGCCTGATGGCAAATCACCACCCCCAAAGGTCAAGGGCAGCAGCTTAATTCAGAGCTTGAGCACCGCTGGGATTTCATTGTTGCCAACCCTGTATACTAATGCTGCTCTTGGCAAAAATGCTTTTGGCACTGAAATGCGTGGCCTCTGGCTTTCATAGGCTGAGGGTGGGGTACAGCTTAATATCTCAAAACATGAAGTAAATTTTTACTAATTGGGTGAATGGGAAACTATTCATAGAAAACTGAAATGAGAACCAAGTCTGTTTTGATGATACCTCTGGCAGGGGAGGGGAGGGGAAGGAGTGAGCGAAGTCGTACTGCTCTGAGTAGTAAAAACTAGGTCAAGTGGTAAAAGCAGCTTGTACATCTAATGTGCTATGATTACATCATACAAAGTGGTTTTATAAGATGTAGCCTACTTAGGTAGGAGCCACTAGAGTAGCAATTCCAAACTTTAGATTCAGGACCTATGGTGCATACATGATTTCTCACCTGGTATCACTTCCAGTAGTGGTTGTTTTTCATATTGCACCTGGCACATGGAATTTAAACCTTTTCTTTTAACTATACTAATTGTGCAACTTTAGTTTTAAGACTAGCACGGTAAAATACCCTCATTTATCAACTAGAATTTGTAATGGTTAGATATTTATTGAAATTTATAATAAAACTTATGGACAAAAATGTTGGAATAGTGGTGGGAGAGGTCAGAGTGATATCAGCAAACATGTTGGCATCCGATTAATTGCTGAAGTACAATAATAAATCATCGATAATACTGAATGCACATGCCCTTTGGAGTCAAGCCTATTTGCTTAGAACACTAAATGTTATGTCCAGCTTCTCAGCTGAAATGAGATATATGCTTATCAAACTTGTTCAGAGCCACCAGAGGAAATTAATAAGGCCAGATACCACTTTCCTAATTTGTCTTCAACATACCAGCAAAATAAAAAATTTGGAACTTACCATATGTTAGTTATGAATGAAGTTGACATAAGTTTAGTTTCAATATGGAATAGTATGTGCAACTGACTTCCAATGGTTACCACTGATTATCAGACAGGGTAAACACACAAAGTATATATGACCATTTTATATTAAGTTATGTTGAAAATAAAATTTCATTATGTGTATGGTATCCTTTATCTTACCCATAGCCTGACACATCTTGTCTAGTGATGTTACTAGGTAGGAGAATGAGCTTTCTAGGAATCCAGTGCTCATACCCAACTCTCTTGTTGTCCAATATGGTGGTGATCTGGTATAGGCCATATAAACTGCATACTCTTGGCTTTTGGGCTAAGTATTTATATTTTCCTAAATTAGTAACCCAAGATGAAATATAATGAATAATAGCTTTGGTAAGCAAAAAGTCATGACATAAAGCAGGCTATAGTTAGCTAGAAAGGTGGGGCACAAAATACTTTTTAAAAACCAGATAGTGATTATAGGTCTTTATGTCAAAATATTCAGGTCTAAAATTACTGAAACCCACAAGAGCAGGTGTTCTGAATAATAATCTAAGATATAATTAGACTTTCTGAAGAACACGATGAGGCACAGTTAATTGAAAGAAACTATATGGTTAATCATGGAATGATTTATTAAAAACATTAAAAATAGACTGACAAGCTTTTAAAAAAAAAAAACCCTTTCCCAAATCTCTATTTTGACTAAACATAAACCTGAAATATGTTGCCACTTTGATTAAAAAATGTAAACAATTTAGTTATGTCTTTAAAATGTATATAATTATCTCACTTTTTATAATATTACACCTCATTATTTACATAATACATAGGTTGTTTCTAAGGTTCACAAAACCATGCCGAGCAGATAGATTATAGGGATAAGTGGCAGGACAGTGCTTTAAATTCCACTTGGATTAAAGGACTTTAAAAATGTAGAACAAAATAGAGATGTAGTCCTCTCCTCTTGGTATTTGTAACCACTTTGGGTATTCATATTTAAGCCACTGTAATCTCTGTGTGTCTATCAATAACTTCTTAGTCACTTCTTTGATTTTTTGATTCCCCAAAAATCTGATGCAGACCTCTGTAATTAGTATGAAAAGAATTTTAATGGGTGATGGTAGGTGCTGGGGTGTCAGGTTAGAACAAGAATCCTTCAGAGGTAGGATTCATTGGAATACTGGAATACTGGCATGCAGCGACAGGGAACAGATGTTAGCGATAAGAAGGGCATCAGAATAGTCGCACTGGAAAGGGCATTTGAGGCATCATATTGTCTGTCCCCTTCATTATGTGATGATAAAATTGGGGCCCAGTGAGACTTTACCAAAGGGTCAAGATAGCACTCTAAATTCATGGAGAAAATAATCTGATCAGCAATTAGTAGTATGGCATAATCTGTTCAAGAGAAGGAGACATCACGTACATTTGCAGGTAAGGAAAAGGCACTACAAAGAGTGCTATTTCATCATATGGCATTTGCAGGAAAGGAAAAGGCGTTACAAAGAGTGATATTTCATCATATGGCTTTTAAAAACAGGGATTTAGAATTTTCAATGGGTGAGATGAAGGTCAAGAAGAATGACAAAGCAAAGATATTCTACTGTGAACAATGACTTGGTGGCAGAAAATATGGGATATTTTAGAGCAAAGCTTCTCAACCTTAGCACTACTGACAGTTGAGGGAAGATAGTTCCTTGCTGCCTGGGGCTACCCTGTGTATTGTAAATTGTTTAGCAGAATCCCTGGCTCTACCCATTACATTCCAGGAGTATACCTATTCCCCCACACTCTTAAGCTGTGACAACCAACACTGTTTCCAGACTTGGCCAAATGCCCTTACAGGACAAAATTGCTCATTGCTCCCTTAATCTCTTGAGAACCACTGTGCATTAGAGCAACAGAGAGCCTTGGAGTTGGAGAAAGGGTTTGGTGACTGTGTGTTAGTCACTCCTGCATGCTTGTTAAAAATGAAAAAATGAAACAAAAGGTTGACAGGAAAGAAGGAAGGGAAGAAGATAAAGGATATGCTCTCTTTCTCTCATATATATATATATATATATACACACACGTATATATGTACATATACATATACATATATATATATATGTAGAGAGAGAGTGTATCCTTGAAAACTTTTATCACTAAACTAAAAGCTATTAAATTGTTAATTTTAATGGGAAAAATTGTGATACAGTCCCTCTCAAGCTGAAATACACAAATAATTTTCAAAAATAGAAAATTATATCTGTTTAACTCCATGTTTTTACTTTGGGACATAAAATCCAGGATGTATGAGACAGGTAGAAGAGTGGATGTGACAGTCTCTGGGTGAGGTGGCAGGCTACAGTTATTAGGAGGCGGTGGAGAATCAGATGATGCACTTTTTGCATGTAGCCTTTTTGTGACTCATGGTTATATTGTACTTAAAAATTTGAGATAAAATAACAGCACAGAAAAACTTCACAGCAGAATAAAGGTTAACAATGAGAGTATTTTGGGATATATGGAAATAGCACAAGAGACTGAAGAGGAATAAAAGTTGCTGCCTCTTTATCCTACTCGCAAAGCAATGTTTTTTGAGTTCACCCAAATATAGTGCATAATTCAAATTTATTTTCTATAATAGTTTCACACCAGGTATTGATGTATCAAGTCAGTTGATAAGAGTCAGTTTCCTTGAAAGTAATGTCACAGTGACACTTCTTAGAGTACATTTTTGGAGGGTTAAAATATTAAACTGAAAGAAAAATTATAGATATCTTCAATGACATTTATGACATAAAATAGTTACCTGAAGAAACACTCTGTGGTATGTGTGTATGTCAGGGCTCATGGGAGACTGAGCTGTGAGAGCAGAATGGAGACATATGATTTAACAAATAATTATAGCCAAGTACATGCAACATAAAGATGAAAAAGATGTGGAACCTGACATCTAGGAAGAATTGCTGTAGACATCAGAGAAGCATGAAATTAAGTGTGACCATCAGACTTGTGAAGGCTTCACAGGAAAGGTTGCCATAAATGAGTAAGACTCCAAAAGAAGTGGGTGGGGAAAACGTATGCTCTAGGCTGAAGGAAGGCCAGACTCTAAGAGGACACAGTGGGTCTGTAAAATAGAATGGAATCTGAGATTTCAGAATGCACCATAGACGTGAGGTGACATAGACAATAGACACAGGGCTCTAAGCTCCTTCACAGAGCTGCTTGCATGTGTTGCGAACAAGTTAGATTTTGTTGCATAACAAATCACCCCTTAACTAATACCTCAAAACAGCAACCATCTGTTATTTCTCACGATTCTGAGGGTTGGCTGGGTAGTACGTTTGGTTTGGGTGGGGTCAGCTGGTTGCTGCAGTGCAGTAACAGTGCAGCTCGGTGGGTGTTCTGGAATGGCTTTGTTCAAATGTCCAGTCCTTCTAGAGTAGGAGTCAGCCAAATTCTTCTATCAAGGATCAAGTAGTAAATATTTTAGACTCTGCCAGCCAAAAAGGCAAAATTGAGGCTATTATATAGGTATGTATATAACAAGAGAGGCAAATAATAGATCCTTTTGACATAATTCAAAATAAAATAATAATAATTGAGTACAATTATTATAGATGCAGGCCTTCTAATGGGAATTGAACTTGGATGGGGGGAAGGATAATGTACTAATTGGGGTTCAAAGTTAGGGTGTCTTACCATCAGATCACTTGTGAATGCTTTTCTATGAAATTCATTCTTAGCTCTGGTTGTATTGAAACAGATGGCCAGCTGGATTTGGCCTGGGAGCTGGAGTTGGTTGACTTCTGTTCTATAGGGCCTCGTGTCTGCTCCGCTCTCTGGGGTCTTCCTCTCCACTGTGTAGGCAGGCGCTCCTTCACAGGGGTTGACGCAAGCTTCCAAAAATAGCAAGAGAAGACAAGCCTCAATGAACGAGCGCCCTGCAAAGTCTCAGATGCGTTACATTTTCTAATGGTTGTTAAAGTCTATGTAGGTGAGCCCTATGGCAAAGGGAGAGGAATAGGCTCCACTTCATGATGATGAAGGTGTGCACCAGGGACAGGAGGAGTTGTGACCATTTTTGCAAATCATCTTGCACACATTGCTAAGAGTTTTGTATTTATTTTGTGGGCAGGGGTGTGTGTCACTAAAGTTATTTTTGTTGTCATTGTTGTATTTTAGCAGAGGACTGCCGTATCTAGAACTGAGTTAAAGAAAATTCCAGGTAGCCATGTAAGAGAAATGGTAATGGGGGAGACCAACTTGGGGCTACTGCAGTTCAAGCAGGAGGTGTGAAGTTTCTGGTTGGAGGAGTAAGAGAAATGGAGCAAAGGATGAATGGGGGTGGCACTGGGGAGGCATTACAGTATAGTAGAATGACTTGGACCCTTGAAGTTGTTCTGGGCTGGTCTTGAATCCTAACTGGTTCGCCTACGTTTGAACACAAGAAAATTACTAATCTCTCTTAACAACTAATTTCTAGTTGTTAAAACAGGCTTTTAAAAATGGTAGGAATTAGGGAATGAGTACAATATTTGAAAGAATATGTATAAACATGCCTGTCTTTTTCCGTTTTCTAGCACACAAAGGTTTCTCTAGTCAGTTCTTACCATGCATTTCCTCTGTGTGTGTGTGTGTGTGTGTGTGTGTGTGTGTGTGTGTTGTTTGTAGGATGAGGTGCATCTGTAGCAGGAATAAAAAGCAAAATAAAATATCAGTCTTCAGCATCTGGCACTCAAAATAAAATTTTATAGTAATATTGTATTTATACAAAACAGGCTTTGTGGAGAGAAGTTAAAAATTCCTTTATTTAACAAATCAAGAGGCAGACATGGCTGAATTGGAGTTCTGTGTAATGGAGATCATATCTGCTCAGGAAGAGAAAAGGGGAGGGGATTTGACTGCTTCAGTTCAGGGGCTGTGGGGATGGGAAGATGGGGGAGGCAGGAGGGCCCAGGGTAAAGATCCCTGAGTACTTTGCTCCCCTGAGGGATGGCTGACTCTGGGTTCTCCCTACAGGGTAGAGGGTAGGAGGTATGCAACCAAAGCAACACTACTCAGGCAGAGTCAGAATTTACTTTTTCTGAGCTGTGTTTGATTTCTGGATGCTGTGAACTAGGACCAGAATGTCTCAGAGGGCCACGGAAAACAGCTGTCCAGACAGTCAGTATGTCCTGCCACGAGTGCAGTCATAGGAGAGTCTTGGTGACCCACAGCAGGAGCTGCAGGTTACTAGCTTGGGCCAGTGGCCAGTGGGAAGAACTGAAAGCCTTAGAGGGTCTTCAGCACCCGTGAGATCAGAGCAGCAGTGCAGACGATGGCCAGAGCTGCCAGCCACAAACTTCAGAAACAGATACAATCAGATTCCCAAAGATGAGACCAGTGCTGGCCCAGTATTACCAGTTCAAAAGGTAGTTCAATGAGCAGTGCAGGTATCCTGTTCTGCCCCAGGATCCCATCTAGCTCTCCCACCAGGAAGAGAGAAGCAGAGGAAGAAAGGTAGATATGTGAGGATTAAGCACTTTTATTCCAAGAGCCTGCACAGGGGCATTTTAAATTGTTTTGCATTGGCTAGATTGAACTAATACTCAGTTTTTTCCTACTACCTTTCTAACAGGGCTCACAAGGAAAAAGTAAGAACAGTATTAGAAAACAAAACAAAAAAAAAAGCAGCACTTTTTTTTGCAAAATCAGAATACAGTATGAGTAAATGTGACTTCTTTCTTTATAGCCACAGTTTGGAACAGAACAAATATTCAAAAAACTATCACTTTATTATAGGGTATGTAACTGGCTTTTGGAGAGTGAGAAAGAGAAGAGTCACAGAATACACCTAAGTTTTGATCTGAGTAACATAGGAGAATGAGGGCACATTTATAAAAAATATGGACATCAGCAAGATGAGTTTGCTTAGGGTAAAATGAAGTCCTGCAGAGGAAATAAGAATGGCCATGAGTTCTAGAACACAGAAAAGTTATGTGTAATGGCTACACAGATATGAAGTGCTGCGTATTTATAATGTTACACAGCAGGGGTCCTGAGGATCAAGGAACAGACCGGATAGGCACCGGATCTTTGTGGTTGTAGGAAAAGTAATCCAAGTCTTGGTGTTGAGGCACATATTTTACTCTTATAATTCTTAGCTCCAAAAAGTGGTCTAACATGAATTGATTTTGCAATTTTTAGAAGTGAATAAATGTCAATTCCATAGTTTGGAATTGACAAAATGGTAAATGCTCAAGTAAATTTTAAAAGGTTATTATTTTTAATTTTAGAAACCAACTACTTTACTCATGGTCTTTTGATTCCCCTCTTTTAAGGAAGAGCTGTTGGGGGAGGGGCTGGAGACTTGGATAACATGGTCTCTTCTTGCTCTGTTTCCCTTCTATAACATGTTTTCTCCCAGGATTCCTCTTTCTTTCTTTTTTTAAAAAGATTTTATTTATTGTTTTTAGAGAGAGGGGAAGGGATAGAGGCAGAGAGGCATCAATGTATGGTTGCCTTTCCCCCACCTCCAGCTAAGAACCTGGCTGGAGACCTGGCTTGCAACCTGTTTATGTGCCCTGGCTGGGAATCGAACCAGTGACCTTTGGGGTCACAGACCGGCACCTTATCCACTGTGTCACCAGCCAGAGCTTCTCTTGATTTTAAGGAGTCTTCCCACACCCTTTTTTTAATTGGCCATGCTGAGGTGAAAACTTTAAAACAGATTATTTAAAAAGCCATAGAAGGCTTCACTAAATAGAATTTGTGTCAGATAGGTATTTGCTCCTTAAATGCAGTGAAGTATTTCCTGTTACCAGTGCTCCAGGTGAAAAGTGGCTTCCAAGTCTTAAGCAGAAGGTAGTGTTGCTACCTTTAGATCATTTGCTAGCAATGATTGTTTTTGGCTTTCCACTACTCCTTGTAAGGTTAAGTAATTTAATGCCAATCTCCCTCCTTCCCTCTCTTGCTCTCCTCACCCTCCCTCCCTATCTCCTTTCCTTCATTTTCTATCTTTCTGTTTCTGTCTCTATCTCATTCTCTCTTTTTTCCCCCTATTTTCTTTCTCCATCAACAACAAACCTACATTATAACCAGGCATCTGAAAATTGTTTATAATTGTCACATTCTGTTTAAGAACATACACGCAAAAGACTCATAAGACAGCAAATTTTTGTTGGATAACACACTTCCTACATACTTCTCAACCCCCTTCAATCCAGCTTCCACCCCCATCATTCCTGAAATAGCTCCTGCTAAGGTCATCAGTTATCCCAGGGCCCCAAATATAAAGGGTACTGTTCAGCTTTCATTTGGTTTGACTTAGCCAATTTTCATGACAGTAAATCAGTCTGTCCTCAAAACAATCTTTGCTTTTGTCTTCTAGGACAAAGTCTTCTTCCTGGAGCTTTATACTCTCCCCCTTCTTCATACTCTTTGCTGGTTCATTTTATTCTGCCCAATCTTTAAATTTAAAGTTCCTTAAACCTTGTTTCTAGAACCTTTTATCTTCTCATCCTATACTCTCTCCATTGCTGCAGTTATCTTCAATGTGTCATTGACTCCCAAATTTATATTTCCAGGTTGAGTGAGTCTGTACAGAGTCTCAGGCATGCATATCATGGCTAGTTGGCATGTTTACCTGGCGATCTCACAAGTACCCCAAATACAACATGTTCAAGACTGAACTTATTTTATCTGCAACATACTTCAGTGCTTCCTCCCATAGTAAGTGACACTATCATTCAGAGACTCAGACGCCAGAAATCTAGACATCATTTTTGACTAAATCTACTCCTTCTTAATGTCATCACTCTGGTCAAAACTATCATCAACTCTTATTTGGAGTCATACAGTTGCTTCCTGAATGATCTCCCAGACATTCACACTTAGTTCTCCGTAATCTGCTGTTTTCATGGAGTAAACTTTACTACATTAACAATTCGCTTAAAATCCTTGAATGACTTCCCATTGTTATTAGACTAAAAACCCAAATCTGCATCTCCCAACCCTATCTCACTACCTTCCTAACTTTCCTATGACTCACATAATGACCTTGGTCATTTCTTTGAATTTCATGTTTGCTTCTCACCTAATGCTTTGTGGATACCTTTCTCTCTACTGGGGTGCTTCCTCCTTTCATTCCTTCTACATTTCACTAAACTAATTTAACTCATTCATCAGATTTCATCTCTATTGCCATGGTCTCATGGCAACTTCCTGTTGTGTACAATGATATGTGTACAAATCCCTCTTCCTTTGCTTTGTAGAATTTATAGGAGTTTGTAACTGTGGGATTATTTGCTTATTACATGTTTTTCTCACTAGACTTCAAGCTCTAGGGGGGTGTGACAGAGACCAGTCCTGTTCTACTGATCATTGTGTTAACCTGTTATGTGTAAGTACCTGACTCGTAATTTACACTCAATAGTTACTTGTTGAACCAATGAGAGGCTGTTTTCGCTTTTGGTTTAATGACTCATGCAAGAAAAATGAGTTAATTTTATATATACAAATCTTAATGCACATACAAATTTGTAAAACATGAGCTTGTTAGCGGATGCATCAAAATAACTCTACTTAATGAAGCAAGAACACATGAAATCTGGATATTGTTCAGCCTAGAATTTTCTCAGATATAGAAGTACATTTTGGGGGGTTCTTTTGGGGAATTGACTATTATTTTTAACTATTATCATTCCTTTGTTGTGGTCCACAACCTCAATGTATTAGGTAGAAGGGCAGTGGTTCTAGTGTATGTAATGACGAGTTTGGGCAGTGGGTAGTTGTCAGTTTTCAGCTTCATTGACCAACACAAAGGTCCTGGTGTATGCTACAAGTTGGCCTTGAGAGACATTCACACAGACCTGTCAGTGGTGGGCTTCAAAAGGAATGTGCTGATGCATGCCTTCAGCGGAAAGTTGAGTTGTTGCCACTAGAGGAAAAGAACAGGGCAAGTTAAAATGCACTTCACAAACATTTCTTTATCCAACCTGAAAGGAAAGAGAGAGAGTGTCCAAAGTTCATTCTGTGGATCATATTGCTGAAAAAGTAAAAAACTAAGTATAGGAATTGGCAGGTGTTTTAGGTTTTTGCCTTCAGGAAGAAACCAAAAGTAAATAAAATGTTTATTCCACTGAAATCAGAATAACATATAAGAGGGGTGGCCTCCAATAACACTGGAATTATCTTCTGGAGGGTGGGCTTCCCTCACTAGGTCAGTGTTCTAGGAACCCATCTGTATCAGTTTACCAGCTGGCATTGTGAGAGTCTGAGTTCAGCTTCAGTGAATTTTTTTGAAGACTCTGTCAATGTGTTTGCCCATTCACCAGTACACCTGCCTGCACTGCACTGTGTTTAGCAGTTTTAACCACAAACCACATGTCCTCTGTGCCCCACCTTCTCTGTTCATGCAATCTCACCCTAAGCAACTTTTTGTTTGCTTGTTTGTTTCCCTGGTGAAAAAAGTCCTCAAAGGGTAATGTTTTGCTGATGTGGAAGTGGTGAAACAAAAAATAACAGGAGCGCTAAAAGGCATTAAAATCAATGAGTTCAAAACCTCTTGATAGGTGTATTGCATCAAATGGAGTCACTTTGATGGTGACTGAAGTTGAAACATGTAAGACTAAATACACACTTTTTATAAATAAATTCTGGGTTTTTTTTTATCCCTCCTTGTATATATTTTTAAATGAGATCGGGCACATTCAGGGTGATATGGCCATAGACTATTTTAGATTATGTTTTAGTATGAGCTATAAAAGATGAAGTTAGGAGTGAAGAGCGACCCTTTCTGCACTTCCTGAATATTTTAATAGTTATCAAAAATATGGATTTAATAGCCAGAAATCAAGCTCTTATAACAGAAATTCAGTAAAGAGAATGGAATCCAATATTTCAAATACCTTTCATGTAGCTGGTCTGTTTCCTTTCTCAAGGTAAGTGATCTAGTTTGGTTCTGTTTATTGTGTTTTAGTCACCCATGAGGAAATGAGATATATAAGTTAATTATTTTAATCCCAATACAATGATAAATTGCAACACGTAATACTCTCCCCAACTGGTCAGTTCAATTAAACAGTATGTAAACTGTGTTTATTTTTGGTGATTTAAAAACAAAATGCTTAAATATTTTTCACAGAAATGGATTACTCTTCAATCATGCCACCCTAGAGAAAACCTGAAATGTAATAAGATAAAAATCTCATTGTATTCTATCCCAGAAATCTTACCTACGTTACTATAATTTCAGAAGATTTAAAATGGTTGTTGAGATTCACCATGAACTATGCTAAATTATTATAGCATTACCATTTTTAACTCTCAGGGGCAAATTTTTATGAGCCTAAGATTTACATGTCAACGTCACACAATTTCTCTAGAACCTCTTATGAAATAGTTGTCATTTCTATAGAATGTGAGTTTTCAAATGAGCACTATTTATGTATTCAAAGAACTCGTACCTACTTTTTCAATTAATAAAATTGTAAAATTAATAAACCATGTAAGTAAACAAAAGTCACTTCACCTATATATTTCTTTTTGTACCAGGTTGAATAGTGTCCCCCCAAAATTCATGTCAACTGGAATCTAAGGAAGTGACCTGATTTGGAAAAATGCTCTTTGCAGATGTACTTAGTTAGATTAAGATAAGTCATATTGGATGTTAGGGAGTGAATGTTTGTATTCTCCCCCAAATTCATATGTTGAAATCTAATCCCCAGTGTGATGGTGTTTGAGGTGAGGTCTTTGGGAGGCAATGGGGTGCTGAGAGTAGAGCCCTCACGAATAGATTTAGTGCCCTTATCATAAGAGGCCAGAAAACGAGCTCTCACTTTCCACCTTGTGAGGATGCAAAAAATGGGCGGTCAACACCCCAAAGGAGGGGTCTCCCCAGATTCCAACGATGCCAGCACCTGATCGCTGCTCCCAGCCTCCATAACTGTGAGAAGTAAATTTCTGTTGTGTAAGCCATCCCGTTGACTGTATTTTGTTTAGCAGCCTAAGCTGTCTAAGAAACTGGATTAGGGTGGACCCCAAATCGAATGACTTTTTATAAGAGAAAGACAAGGACAATTCAGACACAGGGACACAGAGAGAGGAAAGAAGAGCAGGTGAAGACAATGGTAGATTGGAGTGCCTCAGCTACAAGCTAAGGAATGCCAATCCTTGCCTGGAACTCTCAGAAGCCAGAGAGGCAAAGAAGTATTCCCTAGAAACTGCAGAGTCACTGGCCTTATTGACACTTTTAGTTCAGACTTCAAGTCTCCAGAACTGGGAGGTAATTAATGTCTGTTGTTTTAAGCCACCTAGTTTTTAGGACTTTATTATGGCAGTCTTAGGAAGCTTTTTTTTTTTTTTTTTTTTTAATGTTTCCATCAATTTATTTTCTATACCCCTTAAAAACAAACAAATCACAAGTTTAATATTAATGCTTTAAAATACTGTACACCAAGGAAAGCCAACTCTCAACTCATGCCGCAAGTTGGTCTATGTTCTCTTTACTTCTGTTTGCCAGGTGATCTTCAATAATTTCTGCAAAGAGATTCCTTTTCAACAGATTATATGCAAGAGGTAAAAGTTGGCCAGCAACTTTATGAAAATAGTGTGAACCGTAACAAAAGAGATCCATTCCCAGCTCAAGCCCCATGCCATAGTCACATTCATCATTAGCAAACTGCACGAACGTCATCATTTCCTGAATGGGCGCAAAAGCTTTTAGTCTCTCCTCATCTGTCGGTGCCTCAACAATTGCCTTGCAAATTCTCTTGAGATTAGCATCTGTTTCAGGGAGCTCTCTGTACCCAACATCATTTTTGTCCACTGGAACAACCAAGCCTGCACCATGAAAGGTCTTCGTTACAACTTTCTTATCTCTCTGTTTCATCATCTTGGTTCTTTGCTCCATTGAGTACCCCAGTTCTCTGGCTGCTTCTGTGAGTTTTTCATCTAGGTTTTTCAAGAGGCTAGTTTTCTTTTTATCTGTTACTTCTTTAAGTTTTTTCATCAAAAATAATCTGACCGCAGGAAACACATTATCTCCATTTTGAACAATTACACAGTTTTTCTCTGCTTCATTTGTACCAACATATACAGGAAGTTCATCAGGAGAATCCCTGAAGTACCCCATGTGGAAGCTAAGACAGTATCTCTAGCCCCTTTGCTATCTTCTCTACTTCCTAGTTAAATTTATTCAAAGAATTCCTTACAGTTTCCTTTTCTTCTTTATGGCCTGACATTCCACCCTCAACGACTGCTGTTTGGGGTCTCCCCTCCTCACTCCACAGAAATAGCCGTCGCCAAGGTTAGCAGTCATCTGTGGGGCTGCATTCAGTGGGTACTTCTCAGGCTTTGGGCTATTTCCTCCTCATCAGCACTGGGTCCTCTTTATTACCAAGAGCTCTGTAATCACATCTGTAATATGTTCTTCCTCCTTGTATGGCCACTCTGTCTCAGCGATTGTTCAAGCCCCTCTCCTGTAGTAGTCCCTTAAATATTGTTATTTGTCAAGATTCTTCCATGGATCTTCTTCTCCCTCTAAGTACTTGTGGTGACTTCTTCAGACCAGATCTCTCTCCTGAGCTTTGAATTGTGATCAGGTCCACAGCCTAATGGGATTTTGCAGGTGAAGGTCATCATGAGTCCCCTAAAATCAGTGTGTTCAAACCTGAAATAACTATTTTCTCACAAACCCACTCCTCCTCCTCCTTTTTTCCTGTCTGCGCCCTAGATCATGGTAGCACATTTGTCCCAATTATTAAAGTCAGAAACCTGGGAAACATCCTTGATTCTCTCTTCCTCTCATAACCCGAGCCCTATCCCTCTTTTCATCCTCACAGAAAAAGCTCTAGGCCCCTCTGCCAGCATGTCTTCCCTGACTTTGCAGGAGAGCACTCGCTGGTCCTCTCATATGCCTGATAGTAATCGTTGTAAAACATTACTTTGTGTGAACCTCTTTGCTTAAAAGTCTGCAGCATCCTCCCAGACCTTGTAAAATAAAACCCAATCCTGATAAGGCTTACCTGACATGTCCCTCTGTGCTCAAGCCAAACAAAAACCTTCCCCAGTCCTTCAAACATTCTATGTGCTCTTTCTAGGGGAATAAGATGTCACCCTTAGAATCTTCTCTCACCTCTACATTGCTCACGCCACTGCCTTGTCACTCTCTGCTTCCCCCACTGGCCCTCTGAAATGTGAGGAACTTGTCCGGTTTATTTACCATGTATCTCCAGTGCCAACTACAGGGTCTGGGGTAGAGAGGTGCAGTAAATATTGGCCAAATGAATTGCCCAACAAAATTAACCCCAAAAGGAAAACAAGGCTCATAATAATGAACTCATTTGACCAAATGGAAGCCAGGGTCAGATATTTCTAGTGTCTTTTACATTCTTACATAGTCTCTTTCAAAAAAGAAAGGGACCTGCCTTATATAAAATTAAATCATAATTTTTAGAAAACATTACTCCTAAATTACAACATACAAAATTGCGAACCAATGATAAAAACCCAGAAGGACATAGTTATAAATACTGGACCTCATTCCCCATGTAAAGTAAGGTCTTTCTTCTAACCACAGTCTTGTTTAGCCATGTTTGAAGCTTTGAACTTTTCTACTTCAGCCTGTACTCAGCTGCTGGTTAGTCCTCAGGTGTCAAATGCCACATTTCTCCCTTGGCTCACTCGGAGCCTTATAGTGCCCTCATGATGTTCCTGCACATTTTTAGCTTAATCCACCCATTTGTAAGCTCCGACTCTGCTCTGAACTCTCCCTCACCTTGCATGCCTCTGAGCTGCCTTTGAAGGGGCATGCATGTTATGGATTTGAATCTGCCGCAGCTGTTCCTAATTCTTTCACTCCTAAAGCACGCCATCCCCCTGTCTATTCTGTAACCACCAATGTGTACTTTTTTTTTTTCCCCTTTCACATCCGGACAATTCACCATTTAATTACTGCCTTCTGTCAGCTTTTCAAATCATATTAATACAAAGTTTTCTTTTCATTATTCCAAAATGCCTATGTTAATTCATTTGTTTAAAGAATTACCCATTTAGGGTGGATGGGGAGGGGGACAGAGGGGAGCAAAAAGGGGATGAACGTAATACAACAACAATAAAATTTTTAAAAATCTTAAAAAAAAAAAAATTACCCATTTAAGTACTATGAATTGCAATATTACCAAACACATGCAAAAATACATTTACACACATACATATTTTTACACATATTTAAAGTATATACTGGATTTTGAAGAGTTACTGCAAAAAATTAAAAATATGCCAATAGCTTACATAATTATTATATGGTAAGTGATAGTAGTTTAGATATATTATAGCAAGGTTAAGCAGTTTTTTCTTTTTTATTATTATTTTATTTTTTTAATTAAAAACTTTTATTATTTCCAGGGAGAGAGGCAGAAAGGGAGAGAAACATCCATGTATGGTTGCCTTTCACCTGCCTTCAGCCATGGACCTGGCTGGCAACCTGGCTTGCAACCTGGTTATGTGCCCTGGCTGGGGAATTGAACCAGCAACCTTTGGGTTCACAGTCTAGTGCCTTATCCACTGTGCCACCAGCCAGGGCAGTTTTTTCTTCTTTAATACTTATTTAACTCTGGAATGCTATTTTTGTGAGGTATATCACAAAAATGGTGTATTGAAGAACTCACTTTTGTGAAAGTTCTCCTAGAGACAGTGCCAAACCCATAGTAAAAAATGAATTTGGTTTTTGAGTCAGATCCTCCCCTCCCCTCCCCAAGTAATATAACTCAACTTTATTTTAAGCTACTGGCACTACAACTTATTCTTTTTGGAGTTTTCCATCTTAAATAGTAGATGTATTTATTTATTTATTTAGGCGGTGCACAGGTCTTACTTCTTTCAATTCCCTCTGTTTTTCCACTACATGTGTTTTGCAAGTTGAAGCCTTCAGAAATAATGGCACTTGCAGTGCTCAGTTGGTCCCCAGAGTAGAAATTATAATGTCTACTAAGTTGAGGTAAAAAAAAAAAATCCCTAGGATTTAAATATTTTTGTAGAATAGTATTCTAGCTATTTTTTGAAGCTGTGGTTGACTTCCTATGTGGTCCTAAACTAACCCCTGAACTATTTAAGAGTTTGTTGAGGTAGAGATTACGTATGTTCACATTTCAATGATAAAGTTTACTATAGCATTCATTCCTTTTCCCAAGTATCCCCAGTTTGGGGGCCTTTATAACTGTAAATGTATATTTCCACGATTTAGTTGAAAGGAATCTCATCTAATTCACATGCTCATATGAGAATATATATTGTCTATGTACATGAATCATGTAGTTTAGTAGTTTGCAACTTCCACCCAAATTGGTCTTCATTTTCAGCACCTTTTTTTTTTTTAATATTTTATTTATTATTATTAGAGAGAGGGGGAGGGAGGAAGGCAGAGAGGGAGAGAGACATCAATGTATGGTTGCCTTTCACCTGCCTCCAGCTACGGACCTGGCTGGAGACCTGGCTTGAAACCTGATTATGTGCCCTGGCTGGGAACCGAAGCAGTGATCTTTGGGTTCACAGGCCAGTGCCTTATCCACTGAGCCACCAGCCAGGGTCAGCATCTTTTCTAACCTAAAGATTGACTGATTTCACAACACACCCATGACCAGTTGGTTGCTATTTAAAACATAAATTGAAACCTGGTGGCTTTTTGCTTTTCCCAGCTGGGTGCTGTTGTACAGCTGTGTTGCTGTAGGCTGGGAAGTCCAGTTGAGGGTTTAGATCCCACCCTTCTCAGGTGGAGCCCCCCGGCTGCTGAGATGTTTCTCCATCCCTTCAGCTGCCGCCCGTGGGAGCCCTGCCAGCCTCTCGAGGCTTCACTCTTCCTACCAGTCACATTGTGATGAATCGGCTCTTCTTTTCCATCCCTGGTAATAAGACTTCTCTCCAGTTGGTATTCTGTTGGTTATTCCAGATGATTTTCCCCCAATTAAGTTGTAATTCCAGTTTGGTGTTGGGAGGGGATTGGTGTAGCTCCACTTACTCTTCCGCCATCTTGGTTCTCTCGACACAGTTATTTTATTCATATAATTTTATATTATGTAGGGCAGGGGAGAGCAATGAAGGAAACAACTGTAACACAGCAACAATAATAGAAATTTGTATCTTTTATTTTTACTTAACACAGTTGTACTCTATTTTGCATAATATTTCTTTCATTGAGTAAATATGCCAGAAAATAATTATTCTCCCTGGGTTATGCTTTTAAGTTGTTTCCATTGTTGCTGTGAAAAATAACAGAATAAATCTGATTTAAAGCATATAGAAGGAAAAAACAGTAACCCCAAGAAGAACCCCTTTATGCCTAACACCTTGTCTCTATTTAAAATGCTTTTCATAAGATTTATATCCAGAAGTGAAGTTACTGAGTAAAAGGGAATGAGTATTTCCAAAGATCATATTTCATTTGCTCAAATTGCTTTTCAAACATGTACCAATTTATATGGAAACTGAGCACGTATGAGTGGCTATTTCATTCATCTTTGCCAGGCAGTGGTTGTATATTTTCTCTCTCTAATTTCATAGATCAATTATGGAACCATTGCTTTGATTCCCAGAGAAGCTGAACATTTTCACAAATGTTAGTTCATATTAATTATATTTCTTTTGTGAATTTCTTTTCATGCTCTTTTATCATTGAGACTTTGTACTTATCTTTCACATTACTCATTTCTGAATAACAAAATTAATGGCCATATTAGCTGGAAATAAACATCTCTCCTCTGGTTGTTAGTGTTTGGAATGTTTACCTATAGCTTTAAATGTTTTATGTAAATAAGTGCATTTATCTTTTTGGTTTATAGCTTTATTAAACTTTAAAAGGTACTTCTCTCTCCCTGTCTGCTCCCCCACTCCACTCGAACATTTAATAATATTCACTTCCATATTATCTTCTAAGATCTTATGGCTTAATATTTTGCATACAACTTTTTAATTCATATGGGATTTTATTCTAGTGTGTAAAGTGAAAATCCAAATTTTGTTTTCTAAAAATTTAACCAAATGTCCTCAAACCATTTCTGGAGCATTCTTTTTCTTGTACATTGTTTCTGTGATTTGTTTTTTTTCCCTCAAATATACTGGAAATTGTTTCATTGACTGTGTCTATTTTAATACTAGAAGTCAGAATTTAGTATATAAATACTAAACTTTCTAATATGTTTAATATTTTGGGTAAAGTTTGTACTTCTTTTACAGTTTGTAAAAAGCTCTTCTTTAGTTTGCAATAGAATTAAGTTTTTGTATTTATTTGTGGTGGGGAAGTTGTCATGTTTAAAACATTTTGTCTTTCATTTCAGAGCCCCCCAAATCTTGTGAGCCGTTTTAAAAACTGTATCTGGATTTTTATTATACATATACTTCTTGTGAATATTATATATGTAGCCTTTTTTTGCCATTACATTTTAAATGGTTATTTCAGTTCTCTACAAAGACTATAAAATTTTATATGTTTATTTTGAATTGGCATCACTTCACAAAACTGAAAAATTAGTTTTTCCCATTGATTATTTTTCCAGATATATAATCATATCGCCTGATAATAATGATTTTCTGTCTACTCATATTTTTCCTTTTCTTTGCATCAAATAGCATTTCCCAGACCTTTTATTTTAAAAATAATAATAGCATTACTTTATTTCTGATTTTAGCAGAGTGACTAAATTTTTATTACTAGTATTTTATTGACTACTGGTTTGAATTTAATATTGCTTATCATTTTAAGAGACTACTCATCTACTCTGCTTTTTTAAAAAATTTAAGTTGGGGACAGATTTGAAAACTTTTAAAATAAAATTATTTTAGAAATTATCCATCTGTTGATTCATTAATTGCTAAATGCTTTAGTTCATATATACAAGGTGTGGCAAAAGTAGGTTTATAGTTGTGTATACATGAAATAGAGTTTATTCTTGTATCATTATTTATTATTAAACTATTTTTAATACCAACAACTGTAAACCTACTTTTGCCCCACTTGGCATTTTAAAATTTTGTTTGCTTTTTTCTTATTTTCCTCTTTAGATTTGCTAGTATTTTATCTATTTGAAAAAAAAAGCATTTATTTTACTTACTTATTCTATGTTACTCACTTCCATATAGTCATTTCTGTTTTTTACACATTTATTTCTGCTCTTTTTAAGATTGCCAATTCCAACAGCTTGAGTTAGATGTTTATTGCATTTATAGATTTCTGTATCTCTTTTGTGGTAAAGATCATATTTATACTGCAATTGCTGTCTAAGTAATGTGCTATATTAGTTTTTATTATTTCTGGACTGTGTGGTGGCAGGGCATCACTTGAGCATCTTTGACTGGTCTTGCCATCTTTTCAACTTTACAAAATCCTATCAGCACAATATAATCATTCAAACCATAGATAACTACATACTTGTATTCTGTTTTTTAAACTTTGTGCCCTTTGACTAGGATGGAAAGATGACCAGGGGCATGTGTGTGCTTTATGAGGATAAGGGAGAACTCTCACTGGTCCACAAATCCCTCTCTGCTAAAGGCAAGTTTTCTGTTTTAAGAAAGTCCCTGATTACTTGGTTGAGGTTGGAGTATTCAGCAGGATTTTGTCATAATTATACATTAACTTTTAAAATCTGATTAAGTGAGAAGATGGAAGAAAATAATCTCTCACATATGGTTAGTCTTCATTATAGTTGAAGCTAAAATTTTAGTCCAAGATATTCTGTGTGAGATAACACAGAAACATAAGGGAAAAAAATCACAGCAATCACAACTTGAAATGCATTTTGCTTAAAATAAAAATCTCAGGGCATAGTCAGTAGGTTTGGTTGCAGATGGGCATTATGGCAGATACTCTGGTATATTAAGAAAGAATGTTCTGATCAATAATACATTGAATTTTTATATTTATTGATGAAAAACTAATTGTTTTTCTGGAAAGATATACAAGACAAAAGGCTGTTTGGAAGATAAATGAATTTTCCAGGGAAATTCATCTAGAAATGTCTAGAAATTATTATTCGATTTTTAATTTATTTATATTTAATCATTTTAATTGTATTTTTTAATTAAAATTTAGTCCCCTAAACCCCGATACCCCCACCACAATCACCAGACTGTTGTCCATGTTCATGAGTCCTTTCTCCTTTTTGCTCAATCCCTCCACCCTCATCCCTTCCCAACTTTAGCTTTCATCCTGCTCTCTATGAGTCTGTCTTTATATTGCTGCTTAGTTCAGTTTGTTCATTAGATCCCACATATCAGTGAAACCATATGGTACTTGTCTTTCTCTGACTGGCTTATTTCACTTAGCATAATGTCCTCCAGGTCCATTCATGCTGTTTCAAAGGGTAAAACTTCCTTTTTACAGCTAAGTAGTATTCCATTGTGTAAATGTCCTATAGTTAATTTATCCACTCATCTACTGATGGACACTTGGGCTGCTTCCATATATGGTGATTGTAAATAATGCTGCAGTGAACATAGGGGTGCTTATAGTCTTTTGAATTAGTGTTTTGGGTTCCTTTGGATATGTTCCTGGAAATGGGATAGTTGGGCTGAGACACAGATCCATTTTTAATTTTTTGAGGTATCTCCACACTGCTTTCCACAGTGACTGCACCAAACTGCATTCCCACCAACAGAGCACAAGGTTCTCTTTCTCCACATCCTCCCAGCACTTGTTGTTTGTTGGTTTGTTAATGATGCCCATGCTGACAGGTTGAGATTGTATCTCATTGTGGTTTTAATCTGCGTTAGTGAAGTTGAGCATCTTCTTATGTCTATTGGCCATCTGTATGTACTCTTTGGAGAAATGTCTATTCAGTTCCTTTGCCCATTTTACAATTGGATTGTTTGTGTTTTTTTGGTGTTGAGTTTTATAAGTACTTCATAAGTTTTTTATATTAACCCCTTATCAGATGCATCGACAAATATGTTCTCTCATTCTATGTGTTCTTTTTATTTTGTTAATATTTTCCTTTGATGTACAAACCCTTTTCAGTTTGATGTAGTCCCATTTTTAAATTTTTTATTTAGTTTCCCTTGCCTAGGAGGTATAGCTGATAAAATATTGCTAAAAGCTGTGTTTGAGATGTTGCTGACTACGTTTTCTTCTTTAATTTTTATGGTGTTGGGTCTAACATTTACGTCTTTGATCCATTTTGAATTTCATCTTGTGTGTGGTGTAAGATGGTCTAGTTTCATTTTATTGCATGTATCTGTCCAGTTTTCTTAACACCATTTATTGAATAAACTATCTTTAGCTCATTGTATGTGCTTGCTTCTTCTGTCAAATATTAACTGACTCTAAAGGTATAGATTTATTTCTGGGCTCTCTATTCTGTTCCATTGATTTATGTGTTGTTTTTTTTTAATGCCAGTACCATGATGTTTTGATTACTATGGCCTTATAAGAGTATAGTTTGGTATAAAGTAGCATAATTCCTCCAACTTGTTCTTCTTTATCAGAATTGCTGTTGCTATGCAGGGCCTTCCATGGTTCCATATAAATTATTGAAATATTTGGTTTAGTTCTTTGAAATGTATCATTGGGATCTAGATAGGAATATCATTGACTCTATAAATGCATTGAAGTATTTGGTTTTCTAATATTTTGTTGAGGACTTTAGCATCTATGTTCAGCAGGGATATTGGTGTATTATTTTCTTTTTTGTAGGGTTTCTATCTGAGTTTAAAATTAGGATAATGCTGGTCTTATAAAATGAACTTGGATGCCTTTCCTCCTTTTGAATTTTTTGTGAAATACTTTGATAAGGAGAGTTTGAAATGTTAGGTAAAATTCACCTGTGAAGCCATCTGGTCCAGGGCTTTTGTTTAGTGAGTGTTTCTGATTACTACTTCAATTTCATCTAGGTCTAATCTGCCTATTCAGATTCTTTGATTCTTCCTGATTTAGTTTTAGAAGATCATACATTTCTAAAAATTTATCCATTTTCTCCAGGTTTTCCAGTTTGTTGGCATATAGTTGCTTATAATGCTTTCTTACAATCTTTTGTATTTCTTTGATATCAGTTGTTATTTCTACTTTTTCATTTCTGATTTTATTTATTTGGGACATCTCTCTCTCTCTCTCTCTCTCTTATTATTTTTTGTTGTTGAGAAGTCTGTTTAAATATTCATCAGTCTATCTTTTCAAATATAGACTTTTGAATCATTTTAAAAAACTATTTCACTTATTTCTGCTCTGATCTTTACTGTTTCTTTCATTCTACTCACTTGTAGCTTTTTGTTTGTTGTTCTTTTTCAAGTTGCTTTAAGGGTAATGTTAGATTGTTTATTTGAGGGTTTTTTTGTTGTTGTTTTGAGATAAACCTGCAATGCTATGAATTTCCCTCTTAGGATTGCTTGCCCTATGTTTCACAGATTTTGGATTATTGTGTTTTTTTATTTACATTTGTTTCAAGGTATCTTTTTTTTAAGTTTAATTTTATTTTTTATTACACCCATCTTCTTTTAACTCCCCTCTGCCCTCTTCCACACCCATCCACTCCCCACAAAGTAAATCCCATTTGTTGTCCACATCCATGGTTCATCCATACTAGTTCCTTGACTAAACTGCTCCCCTTCTTTGCCTCCTCTTCCCCTTGCCCACTGAAGGTCTATTTATTGTACTCATGTATCTGGTTCTGTTTTGTTTATTTTGTTCATTATTGTCCTGTAATGGGTAAGATCATATGGTATTTGTCTTTCACTGACTGGCTTATTTCTCTAAGCATAATACTTTCTAGTTCCATCCATGTTGTTGCAAAGGGTAGGAGGAGTTCCTTCTATCTTTCTGCTGTGTAGTGTTCCATTGTGTAAATGTACCAAAGTTTTTTGATCCAGTCATCCACTGATGGGTGCTTAGGCTGTTTCCAGCATATGGCTATTGTAAATAGTGCTGCTATGAACATAGGGGTACGTAGGTTCTTCTGAATTGGTGTTTCAGGGTTCTTTGGGTATAGTCCTAGTAGTGGAATTGCTGGATCAAAAGGCAGTTCCATTTTTAGTTGTTTTTTTTTTTTTTAAACAAGAAGTTTATTTAAACAACAAGATGCTTGACTTGAAGGGAAAACTATCTAGGATTCATTTCTTTTAGAGTAATTTATCCCTACTTAAAGACAGGTTGCCCTACATGTAACAGCTACATACAAAAAAGTAAAATTGTCCTTGGTTATACAATGATAAATGAAAAACATTAAAATTCTCCAATCAAAGTATGCAAGGATTTTTATGTTGTTATTTTTTTGTTAAACAGCGAGAGCAAAATAACTTATTGGAATATAAAGATAAGAGCTGAATGAGCATGCCACTGTGGAGAAAGGGGGTGTTTTCACAGAACCAGTATTTGCCCCATCCCTTCTCCATCTGATGTCAATCAAACATTACCATTGGCCATTTAGTTTTAAAAAAATGCAAATGCTTGTGCACATACATTAGTTGCTTTATGTACAATAAAGGAATGGGTAGAGGGAAAATGAAAGAAGAGAGAAAACTATACTGTAGTAGTCAGGATGTGGCAGAACCAAATTGCAGTTTTCTAATCGAGAATGTCTTCTTGGTCTGGAGGAGCAGAGTTCTGAAGTAAAGCAACAGGTTCCTTTCTAGTAGACATCTCCTGTCTGCTGCTGAAACATGCCAATTGTATCTTCAGCCGCCATGTCCAACTGTGCAGGTGTGTCTGTTTCATTAATTGGCTGCCCATCAAATCGGAATCTGATCTGCCTCATTGACAAACCCTGTCGTTCACAATAGGCTTTCATTAGTTTACTAAGTGGCATATGCCTCTTAATCTTAAACTGCACCACAGAACCATCCTGCCCCCCAACCTTCAAATTAATATGATCGTTGTTCTCAGTCTTGAACAATCTTGGGCTTTTCATTGGCCAAGGCGAGCACCAGGGTCTCCTCAGCTGCCGCTTACAAAAGAGGTACCAGGTCTGCACTGAACAAGCGCACAGGCAGCACCAGGAGCAGAAGAAGAAGGAAGCGGCAGTGGTGGTCCATTTTTAGTTTTTTAAGGAAAACTCCATACTGTTTTCCATAGCGGCTGCACCAGCCTGCATTCCCACCAGCAGTCCACCAGGGTTCCCTTTTCCCCATATCCTCACCAACATTCGTTGATTTGTTGATTTGTTGATGATTGCCATTCTGACAGTTGTGAGGTGGTATTAATTTGCATCTCTCTGATGACTAGTGATGTTGAGCATTTTTTTATATGCCTTTGGGCCTTTTGTATGTCTTCCTCAGAAAGTTGTCTGTTCAGGTCCTTTGTCCATTTTTTAATTGGGCTGTCTGTCTCCCTAGTGTTGAGTCTCATAAGCTCTTTATATATTTTGGATATTGAACCCTTGTCTGAGGTCTCATTGACAAATATGTTTTCCCATATAGTTGGTTCCCTTTGAACTTTGCTGGTGTTTTCTTTAGCTGAACACAAACTTTTAAATTTAATATGGTCCCATTCGTTAATT
Organism: Noctilio leporinus; assembly: GCA_004026585.1. Classification (NCBI taxonomy): domain Eukaryota; kingdom Metazoa; phylum Chordata; class Mammalia; order Chiroptera; family Noctilionidae; genus Noctilio; species Noctilio leporinus. Next base: position 207,444 of record PVIW01001582.1, read on the forward strand.
TGTTCTTTTATTTCCTTTGCCCATGGTAAAGTGTCAGTAAACATATTTCTGCATAGGATACTTAAAATTTTACTGCCTGTATTTTCCTTCAGGACCTTTATGGTGGCACTGCTTATGTTTAAGTCCTTTATCCATCTTGAGTGTATAGTGTAAGTTGGTGGTCTAGTTTTATCTTTTTGCATGTTGCTGTCCAGTTCTCCCAACACCACTTGTTGAAGAGACTGTGTTTGCTCCATTTTATGTTCCTTTCCCCTTTATCAAATATTAATTGACCATAAAGTCCTGGATTTGTTTCTGGGCTCTCTGTTCTGTTTCATTGATCTATCTGTCTATTCTTATGCCTGTATCAGATTATTTTGATGACAGTGGCCTTGTAGTATAGTTTGATGTCCGGTATTGTGATTCCTCCTACCTTGTTCTTCTTTCTCAAGATTGTTGTGGCTATTCATGGGCATTTTGGGCTCCATATAATTTTTTGAAGTATTTTTTCTATTTCTGTGAAGTATGTCATGGGTATTTTAATTGGGATTGCATTGAATCTATAGATTGCTTTGGGTAGTATGGACATTTTAATGATGTTAATTCTTCCCATCCATGAACTTGGTATATGCTTCCATTTATTTGTATCTTCCTTAATTTCTTTCTTCAGTGTTCTGTTGTTTTCTGAGTACAGGTCTCTTACCTCATTGGTTAAGTTTATTCCTAAGTACTTTAATATTTTTTGTTGCTATAGTAAATGGGATTTTTTTTCTAGCTTCTATCTCTGATGTTTCATTATTGCATACAAAAATGCTTTTGATTTCTAGATACTGATTTTATACTCAGCTATTTTGCTAGATTTGCTTATTAGGTCATGTAACTTTTTGGTGGAGTCTATCTGGTTTTGTATATACATTATCATGTTATCTGCAAATAACACGATCCAATCCTGTCCAATTTGGATACCTTTGATTCCTTTTTATTCTCTAATGGCTATGACTAGAACTTCCAAAATGATGTTGAATAGAATTGGAGAAAGTGGACAGGCTTGTATTGTTCCTGATCTTAGGAGGGGGAAGCTTTTAGTTTTTGCCCATTGAGTATGATGTTGGCTTCAGGCTTCTCATAGATGGCCTTTAATATGTTGAAGTATGCTCCCTCTATTCCCATTTTGCTGAGGGTTTTTTATTATAAATGGTTGCTGTACTTTATCAAATGCTTTTTCAGCATCTATTGATATGATCATATGGTTTTTGTCTTTCATTTTGTTGATGTGGTGTATTACATTTATTGATTTGCAAATGTTGTACCATCCTTGCATCCCTGGGATGAAACCCACCTGATCGTGGTATATGATCTTTTGAATGTATTCCTGGATCTGGTTGGCCAATATTTTGTTGAGAATCTTAGCATCTATTTTCATCAGAGTTATTGGCCTATAGTTTTTTTTTCTTAGTTGTGTCTTGACCTGGTTTTGGGATTAGAATAATATTGGCCTCATAGAAAGAGTTTGGGAGTCTTCCCTCTTGTTGGATTTTTTGGAATAGGTTGAGAAGGATAGGAGTTAGTTCTTCTTTAAATGTTTGGTAGAATTCACCTGTGTAGCCATCTGGCCCAGAGCTCTTGTGCTTTGGGAGATTTTGGATTACTTCTTCAATTTCACTAGTTGTTATTGACCTATTCAGGCTTTCTGCTTCTTCTGGATTCAGTTTTGGTAGATTATACATTTCCAGAAATGTGTCCATTTCACCCAGGTTATCATATTTTTTGTCATATAGTTTTTTGTAGTAATTTCTTACAATCCTTTGTATTTCTGAAGTATCAGTTGTGATTTTTCCTCTGTCATTTCTGATTCTGTTTATTTGGGTCCTCTCTCTCTTTTTCTTGATGAGTCTGGTTAAAGGCTTGTCAATTTTATTTTTTCAAAGAACCAGCTCCTGGACTTGTTGATTCTTTGAATTGTAGTTTGAGTTTCTAAATTATTTAATTCTGCTCTAATCTTGATGATTTCCTTCTTTCTACTTGCTCTGGGCTTTGTTTGTTGTTGCTCCTCTAGTTCTTGTAGCTTTATGGTTAGGTTTTTTGTATAAGCTTCTTCTATCCTTTTTAGGTAGGTGTGTATTTCTATGAATTTCCCTCTGAGGACTGACTTTGCTGTGTCCCATAGGTTTTGGGCTGTTGTGTATTCATTGTCACTTGTTTCCAGAAACTTTTTGATTTCATCTTTGATCTCATTGTTAACCCATTTGTTACTTAAAGGTGTGTTATTCAGTCTCCATGAGTTAGAATGTTTGTGGGTTTTTCCCTTGAGGCTGGTTTCTAGTTTCAATCCATTGTGATCTGAGAAGATGATTGGTATGATTTTAATTTTCCTGTATTTGTGGAGGCTTGTCCTGTGACATACTATGTGGTCTATCTTAGAGAATGTTCCATGTGCATTTGAAAAGAATGTGTATTTTGTTTCTTTGGGGTGAAAGTTCTATATATATCAGTTAGGTCCATTTCCTCTAGAGTGTTGTTCAATGCCACAATATCCTTGGTGTTTTTTTTGTTTGGAAGATCTGTCTATTGTTCATAGTGGGGTATTAAAATCCCCTACTATTAGTGTGTTGCTGTCTATATCCTTCTTGAAGTCCTCCAAGATTTTCCTTATATATTTCAAAGCTCCTATGTTGGGTGCATATATATTTACCAGAGTTACGTCTTCTTAATGTATGTCCCTTAAGTATTATGAAATGTCCTTCTTTGTCTCTTTTTATGGCCTTCATTGTAAAATCTACTTTGTCTGAAATGAGTATTGCGACTCCAGCCTTTTTTTCATGTCCATTTGCTTGATATATATTTTTCCATTCCTTCACTTTCAATCTGTGTTGATCTTTTGTTCTTAGGTGGGTCTCTTGAAGATAGTATATATGTGGGTCCATTCAGCTACCCTATGTCTTTTGATTGGCACATTTAATTTATTTACATTTAAGATTATTATTGATTAATACTTATTTATTGCCATTTTCCCACTTTATACCTGTGTTCCTCCTTATCTCTCTCTGTTTCTTCTTCCTCTTCTGCTGCTGCTGCTGCTGCTTCTTCTTCTTCTTCTTCCTCTTCTTCTTTTTTAAAGCAAACCCTTTAGCATTTCTTGCAATGCTGTTTTGGTAGAGATGTATTCTTATAGTCTTCTTTTGTGTGGGAAATCCCTTATTTCTCCTTCCATTTTGAATGAGAGCCTTGCTGGGTAGAGTATTCTTGGTTACAGGCCTTTTTTACCCATTACTTGCAATATTTTTTGCCATTCCCTTCTGGCTTGTATTGTTTCTGCTGAATAATCATTTGATAACCTTATTGGAGCCCCCTTATGTGTTATTTGCAATTTCTCTCTTGATGCTTTTAAGATTCTCTCTTTATCTTTGAAATTTGCCATTTTAATTATAATGTGTCTAAGAGTGGGTATGTTTGAATTCATCTTCACTGGGATTCTCTGTGCTTCCTGAACTTGAGTAACATTTTCACTCATCATGTTAGGGAAGTTTTCTATCATTACTTTTTTGAACAGATTTTCCATTCCTTGTTTCTCTTCTCCTTCTGGTATCCCAATGATATGGATATTATTGCATTTCATGTTGTCCTGTGGCTCTCTTAAAACCTCTTCATTCTTCTTGTTCAGCCTTTTTTGATTCTCTTGCACTGTCTTGGGATATTTTTCTATGTTGTCTTCCAACTTGTTGATCCAGTCCTCTGCTTCCCCGAGCCTGCTTTTGATTCCTTCTACTGTGTTCTTCAATTCAGAAATTGTATTCTTCATTTCCGCCTCACTCTTACTGATAGTTTCTATGTCCTTTTTGAAAATATGGAACGCTTCATGAATTTGCGTGTCATCCTTGTGCAGGGGCCATGCTAATCTTCTCTGTATCATTCCAATTTTAGTATATGTGCTGCTGAAGTGAGCACTCAAGGTATCTTTTGATTTCTTTTGTTCTCAATGTTAACAATTTCATTGTTTAATAACATGATATTTAGCTTCCATGTTTTTGTGTCTTTCATTGTTCTTCTTGTGATTAATTTCTGGTTTCATTGCATTGTGATCAGATAAGATGCTAGTTATGATTTAAATCTTCTTAACTTTATTGAGATTTGTCTTGTGTCCTAACATATGGCCTATCCTAGAAAATGTTCCATGTGCACTTGAAAAGTATTTATATTCTGTCTAGATAATTTTGAAATAAAAATTAAATCTAACAAAGAATCATTAGGGATTTCTTAAATTATTTTTATTTACTTTTAGAATTTAGGGGTAAATGTGCCAATTCAAAGCATAGGTCCTTTTCAGTGTGAGGCATGGGGCCATGCACCAAATGGAATACAATGATGACAATCAGTAATTTGTTTCATTAGATTGCTTTTGCAGCTTACTGCACACTTTAATATTTTTAATTCATTTCAACCTTTTAACTTCCCTGGGAGGTGTACCTGATAGGAAATCATTATTATCTTTATTGGACAAAGAAGAAGAAATAAAACCAGAGACAGTAGTTGCCTTGCCCAACACTAAGCAGGTAGTTTGACAGAGCAGGGTCTTAAGTGAATAAATAATGCTTTAAAAGGTTTCTAATAGGACCCTTCCAAAAGAAAGACCAGTTTCTTCTATAGAAAATGAAGATACCAGTTTCAGCTGGGGAAAATAAGATGAGCCTTGAAAAAGGTTTAAATTATAATTAGATATTTCAGATATAGGAAACGGTATGATATAAAATGATAGATTTGTGAAAATTAGGCTGCTGGATGGTGGAGGCAGATTTGTAAGAGAATTGGGAGCCACAAAGTATTTTTTATTTCTCACTCCAGGATATTTTTTGTTGATGTTAGAGAGAGAGAGGGAGAGAGAAACATCAATCAGCTACCCCCTTTTGTGCTTCAACTGGGGATCAAACCCACAACCTAGGTATGTGAGAATCTAATCCACAACCTTGTGGTGTATAAGACAATACTCCAACCAAGGCCAAGGCCACTACCAAGTATTTTTAAGATAGCTTCTTGTTCATGCAATGAGATTTAGTCTATTGGGGTTCAAATCTCAGTTCAACTACCCATAAATTGATTTTAGGCTTTGTCTTGACCTTACTTTCCTCAATAGTAAAATGTGAGTATCAGTGTCATTATTTTGAAGGATGGTTGTGAGGATTTAAATGGATAAACTGCATATGCCTGGAACATGGCAACTGAAAATAATTATTAGTGGTAGATATGAAATGATCTGAGATGGCACTTTAGGAAGGCTCATATGGTGTGGACTGACAAAAAGCAGGAGTGGACTAGGGTTTGTAGAATACTTGGAGGATGGTGTCAAGCTGAAGTTATGCAGTCAGTTGGAACCTATAGAAGGAGTCCAAGTGATGGGCAGTGAGGGCTTGACTTGGGATACCAGCATTGGGACTATCAGATACCAAATTTTTCAACCTTCTACAGGAGAAAAATAAAATGTGAAATGTGTTTTTTAATTATCTAAAAATTAAAACTTCTCCCTGTTAACTGACTAGGTTTTAAAATTTGATGATCAAATTTATAACAGTGTATTGCAGTCCAAAGAATCCTATAAATACACCAGATAGTTTTAGCCTTCACACCTGTTTAAACTGCAAAAAAAAAAGATGAAAGAAATAGTGGAAGACCAACCTTTCCTTTTCCTTAATAAGGCTCCATTGATTTTTTGCAAACAAATGAAAGATGATAAATTGTCCCAAATGTAACTTTTTTCAATCTATAGAACTGATTCGGGTGTTCCCAACTTAGTCAAGGGTTTATGACCTCACAGCTGGACCATAAAGTGCTTTTGCAGCTCTGAGGATGTTCCTCCAGTCCTTTTGTTTCCACAGAGTGTTGGGCATTTGGGTATATATCCTCTTGGTCCCAAGAGTTTTTGTTTGTTTGTTTGTTCCATAGGTCAATGACCAAAACCTCTAGATAATCACAAAGAAAGTTCATGAGGAGGTCAGAGGCTGCCCAAAAGGCATTTGGTTTCCGGCCCAGGAACTTAGTACAGACCTGAAATCTGTTTTAGCAACCTGTCATTACCTACAAGAGGAGTGAGTTGGCTTCCTTCCAGTGGCTTGCATTTTGTAGGTTCAGTTCTTCCCTGAAGACCTAAGTCTAGTGCTACAATGTTCAACGTGGCAGCCATAAGCCAGGTGTAGCTACTGAGCTCTTGAAATGTGCCTAGAATTGAAATGTGCTATAAGTGTAAATTACACACCGATTTCAGAGGTTTAGGGTGAAAAAAGACAGAAAACAATAAATGCATCGCAGTATTTTTTTAACGATTGCATTTTGATACAACATTATGAAATTTCACTGATGTCAAATTTTTACTTTTTCCAATGTGGCTGCTACACAAGTTATAATTACATATGTGGCTCACATTGTATTTCTATTGGAAAAAGTGCCACTCTAGAGGTAGGATGCTACTAGTGTTTCAGATTCTTCTGATAAATTGAAAGCATTAAGTAATTCTTGATTATTTTGTTGAACACCCTTTGCTTGGACATATAACCTCATTGTCATAGCAGCTGATTGTTTTATCTCTATTTACATTTATCCTGCAATTTGTGATTGTTCTATAAATCTGATACTAATGCAAGATGACTTCCATTTTATCTTAAAAGCTGAAGGGACCAAACTAAATAGAGGATGAACAAATGAAGGCAGATGGAAAAAAGAAGAAAAGAAAAATACACTATATTGGGAAATTCCTATTCCAAACACCTCTGTGGAATGTATGTTTTTTCTCCATTTTTATAGAAGAAACAGTGCCTCAGAGAAGTTAACTAACTTTCCCAAAGTAATACTTTTCATACCTGCCAGAAGATTCAAAAGATCTAACAAGTTTCAAGGCACAAACTCTCTGTATCATGTTTTTCCTCTATTGACAACTTTTGAGAAAATCAGTATCATTTGATTTGGGAGATACTTCTTTTATTTATGACAAATGTATTTAAGTTTGTGCTGTGCTTGCCAAATTAATTATTTTAATATTAACTAAAGTGTGTAGAACCAAGGTTATTCATGAGAGCTTTTATTCATGTAAAGCCAGTAAGTATTCCATGTGCTGTCTTCTTTTTCTCCTAGATGTATAACCTTGAATAGCCATTCATACAACATGGAGCTAATGTTACAAATCTTATAGAGCTGTTGATGGGCAAAAAAAAAAAAAAAAAAAAAAAAAAAAAACCCATTAGGGAGAAAGTGCTCTTTAGAATACAAACTTTTCAGAGTCAACCTCCCCAAACTCTTTTCCCATCTGGGAATGGATGTAAGATAATGATTTCACTTTGTTCTGCTACATTTATATTCTGTTGCTTACACTTCGATCACTTTTTTTCTCTCTAAGACAATGAGATACAATATGAAGAAGCTAGAAATTAAAAGGACCTTATGGGTCACCTCCTTGATCCCTCTTTTAACACAAGACTGTGTTCAGAAACTATAGGCAAGCCTCATAGTCTCCTTTCAATAATCTATTCCAGCCCCTGTGATCTTTTTAATCAAAATGTTTTTTCCCCTCTGCTAACCTGAAGTTTTCTCATTAATTACTTTGGATGAAAATGAGAAAGATAACGGAAGATTAATGTCACCCCATAACTTTTTTAAAAACTGTTACTCTAGAGCCTTTAAGTGTCTTCTGCATATTGACTGTCATCTCCTGAAACCAATTTACATGAATTTTCATTCAATTGGTTCTTATGTATTAAGTATATAGAAATCCTGGTTACAGATAGACTGATGCATTGCTGCTATTATTTTGGAAAAGTTTCCCCTAAAGTTAGTATTTGTTTTCTTGCTTAGGCTAGATCCTGGGAAAATGATTTAAGGATTTCAGGAATAATAACTAACGGTTTGGTGTTTGCTGCTGTTGATTTGGTTAACTTCCCATTTAAAAAATTGAGAGCAAAAGATATGGTATACTGGAGCAGGAAGATCAATGGAAAAGTTTCCATTTGTCCATCAGGACTTGGCATGGAGCCAATGCAGTATGCAGGTAGTGACAGAACTCAACTAAAACAAAGTGTTGCACCAGGACCCTTAGGCTGTGAGGGTTCCACCCAGGCAGACTTTCTCATGCTCAAGGTGTTGGAGGCATTGCCAAGGTGAACAAAATGTAGAAAAATGAGAGTGACTCCACAGTATTTATCTTTTCTTCTTTTTCATTTAATTTATTGTGGCGATCTTGGCTAATAAAATTATATAGGTTTCAGGTGTAGAATTCTATAACACATCATCTGTGTGTTGTGTGTTCAGTACCCCAAGTCAAGCCTCCTTCCATCACATTTTATATCCCCTACACCCTTTTCAACCCACAGTATTTATCTTACTGATTTGCTATCAAAACACCTTTTCTTTTTTTTAACTTTCGTAAGTTTAGAGTTTTTTGTTCATAAGGAAAGAATGTTCCCATTAAGGGAAACAGCAATGGTTTCATTGAATTGGAAGTGCCACCTGGCTTCCCTAACCCTAACCTCATGCCACTGAATCAACATGAATAAACAGATATGCTTTGGCTAAGAGATTGAGCCTGATTGTCACGAAGAAATTTAGTTGGCCTGATACAGTGGCACCAATGATAAGCACACTTGGAATCTGGAAGATTCTCTGAATGTGTCCCTGAGTTTCCCATGTTCTGTGATAAAATAATATAGGCATAACTGTTAATGACACAAGTCCTTCAGGAATGAAGATGTGAGTTACCACATCAAGCAAAGAAACAAGATTAGTTGAGGAACTTGATTAACTTAGAATTTAGAAGAGTCATGTAAGACTACATGACTCTTCTAAACTACAGCCATGTGAGTAGTTTCACAAAGGCTGCAGAAGTCACGTAATTTTTTTGCATTGATATGAATATTTTCATGTATATTCATGTCTTTTCCTCTTTATATTTTTTGTATAATCTAAAATGTGCTAACAATTATTAACCATGTATCACATTATTAAAGGAGGAGTGTGAATCATCTATAAAGGAAACAAATATCACCTGGAGATGCATAAAATGATATGAAACTTTACATTTCATCTTTTGTGGAGGTTAGCATGTCTTCAATCGAATGAAGCATAGTTGTAATGTATTACAACTATGTCTTTATTTGAAAATTAAATATGGATAAAGGAATGTTTATGAATGTTGAGTTGACACAGCCCCAACGATTCTTAGTCTGGTCACTGGATTTCTAAGAATTTGTGCCCCTCTGGTCTGGTATAGTTTGCCAATGAGAAAAGATCCACTGGGAGATTTGGAACTTGTAAATAAAGTAGAAGTCACTATTCTTGGGAAGACATGGTGGGAAGATGTAGGGCACATGGGGTAGCTCTCTGGACCTGTCCAGGTGCCTGACTTTACAGATGTGACTGCCAGACATGGTAACATCACAGATATGTCTATGAGCCTCTCCATAGTTATGACAGCCAGATGTAATGACTTCTTGCCCTTCTCAGTGACTCTGACTTGGCTACCTTTTCTAATGCTGTGGGCTGAACTCACAAGTAATTGCTTGTCTGATATTCTAGTTGTGGCCTTGCTGGTGTTTATTGCCCAGTTTGAACATTCATAAAACCTTTAATTCCTACATTATTTACATCACTTTATCTTCTACACATGTAGTGGCTTTGCTTCCCTAACCTAATCCAGACAAAGGTAGTAGGTGATCAGGTGGTTGTTGAGTTAACACATTATTCCTTATTTTGAGTCCTTCCACTTTAATTGCCATAAGTCTTGGCAATAATAATATTTTATTATGATCATTATTGTTACAACTTTTTGATGTCATATTTGTAAATAAGTAGACAAATACAGTTTTGGGCTGCTAGAACATTGACCTTTGAAATAGACTTGTTAAAATAATGTTAACATTAAACTGTTTATGACTCTAAGTGAGTTATAAAAATGATAATGGAGCCCATACCAATATTTTATACTCCTATTTTGTCTCTAAGTGAAATGATGTTTAGTAGGTGATAGTCATGTTAGTGAAGACACAAAAACATCTAGATGAATACTGAAGAAATCAACCATCACCTGATGTTTGAGTACATAGTATTAAACATTTTAATGCTTTCAGTATTTTGGAGTTTTGAAATTTTATAGATAAAATACAAAAATGATTCATTAAGCTCTTAATCTTTTTTTCCAGTTGTTTGTCATAGTATAGCTAGAGTAGAATAGCTAAAAGTTAAACTGCCATTTGTTTTAGTCTCAGATTAATTCAAAAGAAATCTAATTAGTCTAAATGCTGGGCCACTGAGTTAAGCACTGGTTCTATAATTCAGTTTCATCAAATGGTCTTGCTGTTTCTGGACCCACATTTAATCACTTTGGTTTAATGCCAACTTCATGGATTTCATGGTGAGAGAATGACTAGTTAAAATGTAATTAAACACGAATTGTTTCCCATTTTAGTATTGTAAGCTAAAGCATATTTATGTGTGCATTGGTAATTACAAATGAATATGTTCTCAAACACAAACCTCTCCCAAGTAAACCAAGAAAATACTCGCTTTGCTAAATAAGTGTACTGTATCAGTTGGAATAATTTCAGCTATCTGATTGAATCTGGCTAAAACAATGAAAGTAATTTAGTATTTCACAAAACATGTGTTCTGAAATTCCCATGAACCACATAATGCTAATTTTTAGGCTTGTTTAGAAAATGTAGGGGCAAGCCTCAATGACATATATTTAAAACTATATTAAAGGAATAATTTGACCATAAGTTGATCTGTTTCAGGGCCTTTTTTTTTTTTTTTTTTTTTTTAACTTTTAAAAGCAACTCTTTGTAATATTTTTTCAATACCTGTGATTTCTGGAACTATGCTCATAGATATGTATATACTATATATTCAATAAAAAGTAGATTTTTATAGAAAAATCTTTCAGTCATTCTGAATATCCTAGTTAAATGATATTTATCATATATTAAGTACCGTATAGAATAGTATTTTCCACCTATGGTTAGGAATCTGCAATTGTAAGCTGTGGTTGGGAATGAGAAAATAAAATTTCAATCTAAAATTGGTTGTATCTGTGGAAGCAAAACCTGTGGATAGGAAGGACCAACTGTATTGATTGAAAAAAAGTCATGTAACGTGCATTTCAGACACATGTTGTTCAAAGGTCAATGGTATTAGTAAGTGAAAAATTGTCTAGAAAGTATTAGTTGTAGAGAGACCATAATACAGATGTGGAGAAAACTTTTATTAATAAGTCCTATCCAGGTTATTGATGGAAATATTCTTTTACATGAGGTTAGTGTTACTGTCTCATTCATGTTTTTATCTGTATGGTATTTTCCACAGATTCCCTTCCAAAAGTGACTAAATGGTTTCAAGTCTCAATTTTCTTTCTTTTTAATTGAGGTAACATTGGTTTATAACATTCCATAAGCTTCAGGTGTACAACATTATAATTAGGTATCTATCTATATACATTATAGCATTCTCACCATCAAAAGCTTAGTTTTAATCTCTCTTCATATATTTGATCCTTTCACCCTCCTCCTCCAGCTCCTCTTCTCCTCTGGTAATCACCAATCTGTTGTCTGTATCTATGAATTTTTTTTTTTGTTTTGTTTGTTTCTCCCTTTTGAATAAATTCATATGATTTGGTTTTTTTCTGTCTGACTTACTTTACTTATCACAGTAGCCCCAAAGTCCATATTATTGCAAATGGCAATATTTCATCTTTTTAATGGCCCAGAGGTATCTAATGTTCTATTGTGTGTATTTATGTGCATATGTGTGGAAATACAGTGTATATATATATATATATATATATATATATATATGCCACTTATTTATTCATTGGTCAATGGACATTTAGGTTGTTTCCAAATACTGACTATTGTAAATGATGCTGCCGTAAACATAGAGGTGCAGATATCTTCAAATCTCAACTTTTTTACAAAACTAAAATCCTTCCTATAGGGTTTTAAAACTAAAACATCAGATCCCTGCCATTCTCTGCTGCCTCTTTCACTTCATGTTGAGAAAAGAGTCCATCATTACTGTTTCTGTTACTTCCCTTCTACTTCTCTACCCCTGGAAGCTGTCCCCCTGGTCACCAGGGGGAACGCCTCAGCGTTCAATGCAAAAAATGCTTCCTAGTCCTGAACTTACTGAGCTCTCAATTTTTCTTTCTCAGAACGTGTTGTTCCCATAGAGTTCCTGACACCATAAACTCTGGAATTAATCTCATTTGTCTCCTTACGTATTTCTAGCCTGGTAACTTTCCTGTTCTCAGTTGTCTATTAGACACAGATGTCTCGATATCTTGCAGGCACATCACATTCACCAGCTTTTCACCTCAGTCCTTCTCTTAGACCTATTTTTTCCCCCTCTGATTTTAAGAATGCTACCACCAGATACCTTCTCATCAATCCCAAAGCCTAGGTGCCTTCTTTGACTTCTGTCTGTCCCTGCCCCCCATCCAAACTAGCACCATGTCCTGATGATACATTGCCTAAACATCTCTTAAGTCACCACCATGCTGCCCGACCCCACTCCAGAGACTCTGTTCTCACGCCCACTGTGATGTCTCCTGTGCCTTGCATAGTGCCAAGGACATAATAAGTGCTCAAAATATTTTTTGAATGAATGATTAAATTCCTTTTAGAAAATCAAAAACCATTAAATAACAGAAGTGGAATATGGGTTTAAAAAGTATCCTCCATGTTATTAGAACACAAGTTGTTTGAACAAGCCAAACAAGTCCAATATTTTTTACACTGAATTGCTTTTTGGAACATCCATATCAAAAATATATACTTAGAAATGTATTTTTAATGACTTCCAGGAGGCTGTTTCTCTACAAATGAAGTAGGAAAATGCTATACAGTGAGTAATTTAGTCATGTGAGCCTTTGGCCGAGATTTAACATATAAACATTTAGCATGAAAAAACACCAAAATGAAGAACTGTATATAAACTGAGGGTTGCTACAATGAAATCTCATGTATTGTTTGTTTTTAGGGAAGCAAGAACCACATTTCTAAATACCTTTGAAACAGAATTCACAGTGAGAGAGGCTTTTTAATGTATTCTAATTTATAAAAGGAAGTTCAGCTTCAGTTTGGTGGTAAAATTCTAATTGTTCAACATACGTGTGTTCATAAGGAGGCAGCAAAGAGTGCGGGTAATTGGGTCACTCTTACGAAAATTGAATCCAGCTAATTTATCTAGTAATTAGTAACTGGATGCTTCACTTTTCCAGGGCAGGACTTATAAAGATTTTCTGGAAAGCTTCTGCAAAGCAGTGTTCACATCTAATATTCAGTCTCTCTGACCAGCAAACACTACAGACCTTTAAGGAGTGAGAATGGGAAAAGATTACTTATGCAGGAGAGGCCATAGGTGGAAGAGTAGGATTACTTCTTTGAGTGGTTGATTGCTGTCACACTTTAGGTCAGTCTAGGTTTTATCTGCTTGGCTTGAGATCATATTGGTTCTATTCTGTTAGGCTGGAGCTTTATGAGGAGAAGCTCTTTGGTCAGGGTAGGGTGGGGCATGTCAGAGATGAATTAGGGACTCTGTAGCCTGGGTGCTATGTAGGAATGGGTGTTTAGAGATTGATCACCCCTGAGATAACCCCTGTGGATACCCCTGGAGACAAAAAAAAGATAATAACTCATCACAGTTAATATCGTCAATAAATCATGTTGTTGCTCTTGACCATTGGAATTTTGGTACTGACACGGTAGTGTACTAAATGAACTCGTTAACTTTAAAGTGGGGGTTGTTTAGACACGGGATGGGCAGATTTCCAGTTCATGACTGGCCGCTTGCGTTTTTTATTTGCTGGAGATTCCTTTGACCTTGGTGAAAGCCAAAAGGGAGGAAATAGCATTCAAGGAGGCAGAACTCAAAATGAGAAACACATGAAATTGGAGCGCTCTGTGGAGTTGAAGCATGGATCGCTGACTGGGAGGGACTGAGGCGGTGTTTCCCGGGGGAACAGATTGGCCTGATCACTCAGAGGAATGCCTAACAGTGGGTTGCTCATGTGCAAAAGGCACAGTGGAAAAGAGGTAATGGTTGGGCAGCAACATTTCTTACCTAGTTTCTCCAAGATACAAATATTTTTAAATGACATGTGTGTGTCTGAAGTGTTCTGTGAATTTATTCATGGCTATGAAGCACACAGATGTTTCTCACTTTATCCATTTGAAGATATCAAATTAAAAGGCCATTGACTCCTGTGATCCTTTGCTATTGTGTAAGGGGAAGTTTGCACAACAAAAGACATGTGCTTGTAATTCAGATATGGAAGGTTTGTTACAGGTGCATGCGCTGCCTTGTAGTGGATACTATTCTGTGTTAAAATTACTTAAATTGTTAACTAACGATTAATGTGTCATGTCATGATAGCATTGGCATTAAAAACACACAAACAGGTCAATTACCCACGTGAAAATTAAGTTGCTAAAGTTAGATTTAAAAAATAAATCCAAAAATAATTTTCTCTCATCCTAATATGGAATTCTCATATCTTTAAACATCTTTAAAAATTTCATTATAAAATAGTGCAGTATTTTTCCTTCCATGTAAGTATATTATGATCTTTTCCACTTATACCTTTGTCTTGGAGTTTTTAATAAAAATATGTTTTATAATAAAATTAATAAATTATATTTATTGCCCATTATGGAGGCTATATAACTAAACAAATAAACTACTGGGTTCTTATTAAAGGAGGAATCAGCTCTGCATAAAAAAAAGAAGTACTGGATCTTCATCTGTTGCCTCCTCCTCCAGTCACGATTGCTGATGATATTTTAAAAACTTCTTTTAATGCCCCTACTTATCCTATATTCAATGTGGGTTGCTTTTCTCTTCTAGTCTGTGTTTGGTGAAACCCTATCCATCCTTCAAAGGCCACTACAAATGTCATCTTCATGGAAGGAATGAACTTGTCTTCTCATGAGCTCTCTTTGCCCTGAGCTGTTGGGCCTGGGCAGCACCTCTGACAAAGATACACTGTTTGCTGTGGTTTTTAATGAAGGTGAGGATAGCATTTCACCATACCTGTGGCCCATTTGGTGGTGTATTACCTGTCACAGATTAACGGTTGATTTAAATAATGGAGCATAAAGTAAATTGACGATATTTGGATAAGTTTGAAATGAAAATGAAAATACCATTGGTTATCTACTAACTCAAGGGAATAAAAGTTTTGCATGAAAGAAATAAACATTTATTACATTTATGTCCTCAGTGATGGGATCCAGGCTTAAACGCACTTTATTTTGTTTCTCTTGCTGTACTGGTTTTAGGAATAGATGAAAGATCAAATGGTGAAATATCAGCAATGTTTATACAAAAATATTGCTTACTTTATTTGCCTACAATAGCAGTATTGTACAATTTTGCTTATGAATCATGTTTTGTACATGGGTATAGATACACTACAGCTCAAAGCAGTCATAACAATCAACAGTAAAATATCTGTTACCTGTAGCATGATATTGTATAATTCACCTTTGGAGATCAGCTTTACAAAGTTTCATGAAAGATTTTATTATGTAGTTTGCCCTTATTTTTACTTTTTATGGAAAAAAGATATGAAGCAGTAAAATTTTGAAAATGGCATATATAATATAGTCTAATACAGCTATTTCCATTTTCACCAGTGACTTTTCTTATTTATAGGTATATACACATTTTATATATCTCTGTGGTTGAATTGAAAATACCATTTTGTGTCAAACTTTTTAACTGAACATCTTGACACCAAGTTTGGAAGGACCCACATTCAGTGACTAGGTGGGGCTGGAGAAGCTGGCAAAGGGGATTTGACAGGGGAAGGAAACTTGAGTTGTGTCTATGATGCTTTGCCTTTAAAAATTTGAGATAAAATTATGAAACAGAATGCATTGATATGTCTGGGTGATAGATACATAGATGCTTGGTCTGTACTGTTCTGCAGCTTTAAAAAATATGTTTAAAATATCTTCTAATTTAGGATGGATGTAATACAACAACAATAAAATTTTTTTAAATCTCCTAATTTAAAACAATATTAAATTATGGGAAGCTTTACAAAAACTATAACTGATAACACTAGATAATACAGATCTCACAAACTCATATTTTATTAGTTGATGACTATAATAAACTACCATTGTAAATGTTGGAATTAAGTAGGACACTGAGGTTCTTGTAATGCTAAATGATCTAGAGAATAAAGTATAATATGTAGCATGACTTATTTGAGAAGTTTTAAGAAGTGACCTTGAAAAGCAAATATCTGAAATGAACTGTCTTCAATTCACATTCTCCATCTGCTGTGATCCATCTGTCCCCAAACAGGAAGGAATTGTAAAGCCATTGAATCCATCACATCATTTTCCAGTGAAACAACTGACTCTCAAAGATGCTGAAGATGTGCTCACAGTCTCAGCCAGGTCTTCCAAATTCTCACTCAAGCCTATTTGCGTGGTTCCACATAAAGACACATTTAGATGATGTATATCCAGGATGGCTTTATGCTGTATTAAAAAGCCACTTGTTAGACTGCAGGTTTAGCTCACATGAAGTTTGGGAAGCTCAAGTAGATCATGTTTTAATATAAGCATTAGTTTTAACCCCTCTCTGTGCATTTTGTTATTGCTGGTAGGCTGTGAGAAACTTTTCTATAATACAAAAATAAAGAGTTGTGAGATGTGTTTTGACTTAAGCTAGCTGATTAAATAGCAAATAAAACATACCTAAAAGAAAAAGGTACTAAAACATGTTACAAAAGGAATTTTTACTTTATACTATTATATGCTATGCTATTTCTCTAAATGTTAAGATCTCCTAATATAGAAATGGCTAATAGATTTAATTGAGTATGTGATCTCTAATTGACCAGTAGTGTCTGCCGGGATTAGGTGTCAGAAAAGACCATGCCTGGACTTACTAGGTATATTAATCAGAGTTTTCCAGAACACATAGCATATTATATAGACTATATAATACATGTAATAAATAATGATGTATTATACATGTATATTCATTTTGAGAAATTGACCCATATTATAATGGGAGGTGGCAAGTGTGGAATTTATAGGGCAGGCTGGCAGGCTGGAAATTCTGGTGAGAGTTGATGCTACCATTTTGAGGCAGAACTGCTTCTTCTTCCAGAAACTTCAGTCTTTGCTCTTAAGGCCTTTAACTTATTGGATGAGGCCCACCCAACTTATAGAGGGTAATCTGCTTTACTTAAAGTCTATTGATTATAAATGTTGAGCACATCTAAACAATATCTTCATAGCAATAGATAGACTGTTGTTTAAGCAAACAACAGGGCACCATAGTCTAGCCAAAGTTGACACATAAAATTAACTCTCATGCTCGGGAAGGGGATAGTGAACACCTGCAGTGTGCAAAGAGGAAGAAGAGGCACCATTCCTGTCATGTGTTTGTCATCATTATCCTAATGGCACTTAAATGGCTCTTTTAAGTGTTAGAAAATCCCTTTATTGGCAAAACTTCAAAAATATTATTACATTCTAAAGATTTTTAATTTGAAAAGCAGGAAGATAAGGACTTTATGTCTCATGGGAGTTTTCAGTAAATGTGCATTTTGCTATTGTTTCATCATTTTCCAAAGAAGGTATTTTAAAACTCTCCCATCTTTAAAGGGAACCCTGGTGCACTGCTGGTGGGAATGCAGGCTGGTGCAGCCAGTGGAAGATACTATGGAGTTTCCTCAAAAAACTAAAAATGGAACTGCCTTTTGACCCAGCGATTCCACTGCTAGGATAATCTATATCCACAGAACCCTGAAACACCAATTCAAAAGAACCTATGCACTTCTGTGTTCATAGCAGCACTATTCACAATAGCCAAGTGATGGAAACAGCCTAAGTGCCCATCAGTGGATAAACGGATTAAAAAAACTGTGGTATATTTACAAAATGAAATACTATACAGCAGAAAAAAAGAACTACGTTTTGCGATAGCATGGTTGGAACCAGAGAGTATTGTGCTAAGTGAAATAAGCCAGGTGGCAAAAGACAAATACCATATGATCTCTCCTAATACAGAATACTAATGAACAAAACAAATGAGCAGAATGGAACCAGACACATGGAAAAGAAGGGGCAGAATGACAATGACCAGAGAGGAAGAGAGAGGGGGAGAAAGAGGGAGAGAAGGGGTTTGGTTTAGTAGAGGAGCTAATGTGAAAGACCCATGGATGTGCACAAGGAACTGGGGACTGACTCTGGGAGAGGATGGGGAGGGAGTAACACAAGCAATGGGGGCGGGGAATGAAACAATTGTAATGCAACGATAAATTAATAAAAATAAATAATGAATAAAACCCTCCCATCCCTGTCTATCTCATTATATAATCCCGAGTTTTAGTCCTCATTTACTGTCCATCCCCTTTCCCATGTATGCTGTAGGGAGGTCTTCAGTGGCCACCCTTTTGTACTTCTTTATAGGGAAATTGCTGTCTGAATTCTTTCAGTAACTAACACCCACTTACAGCCTCAAGATTAAAGTGCAAATTGTCAAAAATTTTAATAACCTTTGGATGGATCTCCTTCAGTCCATTTTGTTAGTATTAATCCTTTAAGTGACATGACACATCATAAACTCCTAGTGACTTCATCAGTGTCTCATGTGATGAGCCATAGCCTGAGCAATTGTACTGTTGCACCAGGTGATTCCTATAGCTTCAGAAAATGGTGGGGGAAAGTCTCACTTGAGGAGTGACTTCAGCTATACATTTTAGTTAGAGGAAATTTGAAATAAGACAAAATAATAACCTTTGTTATAAAACATCTTATAAGAACATTTTTATAAATCTCAGAAATAATAATAAACCTTAGAAGTAAAACAATGGCTACTAAAGGAATGATACTTGGATAATGTTGAGTTAAACCAAATCCAACAAGTATTTTTATTAGAGTGTTTCTTTTGTTCCCCTTGAAAATGTTTTGTATTATTGAATATCACATGTCTCTCTGAATTTCTGTTTTCAGGCACGTTTCCTACTAGGCACATATGGAAAGGGTAAATGTCTGGAGTACAACTTGAATGATATTATAAACTATGAGAGAGGATCTTGAAGGATTAATGCAGTTGAAAGAGCCACAGCCATGTCTGCAGTTAGATTTAGACAACCATTTTGCTTATCCTATACTCCTTTTATAGAATATGAAAAAGAAAATGTGAAAAGCAGACCTTATAAAAATCCTGTTTACGTTTTGATGTTGGTGTCAACTTACTCTCCTGCAGATGCTTAGTATCATTATGTTTTGAACACAGAGAAATTTCATGTGTGCAAAACTGTAGAGAATTCTAGTGGTGGACCTTTATAAATCCGTTCATGATTTCCACGGAGAACTTTCACTCAGAACTCATCGCTGATTCATGCAGCCCCCTATGCCTGCTTTTCAGGAACAGGCTGAAACATTGCGATTCTTAGTTGCTAGAGGTGAATTTAAGAGTGGCCAGAAGTAAGGGTAGATACGGGCAATTACTTCACTAAATCAGGCGTGAAATATGCTGTTAGTATTTGGCTCATTTAGTCTTCAATTCCCTACCTTGCTGAGGTTGTAAAGTCATGGCCTTTTTTTCCTTTCACACTTTTAAATTTAGACCTCCAGAGAGATGGACCAATCCATTGTCCTCCAGAGACTGCTCTTCTCATCTCAGAACCCTCCCCAGTGAAGGCATAGTGAGTGAATTGGACATTGAAGGGCTCAGACGTCGGGCATGTTGCGCACTGGGGTGTGGTCCTAACCTGGAGAGATGATGATACTGACTGCACATTTGATCGCATGCCAGACCGTTGGACACATGCTTTGGGGGAACCTGGAAACAAACCTAGAAGGTAGGCTTCTTACTCCTATTTTACAAATATAATTACTTGATTAAGATTTACTTGCCTGAATTTTCAGAAGTTCAGACCTAGGATTAGAATATGAGTCTGTTTCCCAACCCTGCTTTACCGCTTTGTTATATTTTTGTTGTTATTTTTATTACTGAACCCAGTTTATATATTTCAAGCTTACTTATTCAGCTTGTTAGTGACTTACTCCATGAAAAAATGGGACATTATATGATCAGTGCTAGGAGACATTTAGTATTTTACCAGTCAAAAGAAGATCACCAAAGCATTTACATTTTTTGTTATGGCTTCAGCTCAAAAAGCTGAAATAAGGTGTACTTGCTGATAGTGGGGATGAGATGTCCTTTAAGTATGAGGCCAGAGTGCTCTGAATTGGTCTGGTTGTCATGTAGGCCTGAAATTGATCATCATTCAAAATTCAAGGCAGATGGTCTATAGAACTTTCGCATCCTCCTGGGTATTTATCAATTAAGATTCAGCAGCATTTTGTCTGTTCTCATTAGGTAATTACATTAAAAATATTCCTTATCACAGGAAAGAAAAACCTAATTATCAAATTTTGGTTAAACCTTATGCCAGAAGCTAACCTCTTGACCAGTGACATATGACCATGATAAAAGAAAGCAAGCCAGAAAATTTCTTAGAGGGATTAACACTGACCAGCACCCACCCAAAAACTAATCTAGGAAATGTGATTGTTCTTTGTTTTGCTCTTTCTTGCTGTCAATGATGATCAATAATATTAGCATTATTAAAACCACATACATGGCTTACAACTACAACAGTTTTTCCTACAGGTATGTCTTGATTTTGCTATAAAGTCAAAGCTCTTCAAAATATATTTTTGGAGAAAAACTTCGGTGGCCAACAAATGGGTACCAACACATTTTCTTCCTTCTACTTCCTCTTTGCAGGTAGACAGCAGAAAGTGGCATTGACATAGACTTAGAGAATATCTTACATTTCCATTTTTATTAAATCATATACAACAATAAACTAAAACCTGAGAATCTTTTAGACTGTGATGCTTTTTTGTTTTAAATTCTAACATCATCAGATTAATGCCACTCATCTAGCTATTCTTTTTTAAGTTTCAGAATTTTTAATTTATTTAAAAAAATTTTATTGCTATTCAATGACCGTTGTCCTGATTTTTAACCATTGCCCTCCCTACCCCCCCCCCCAACTCCCACAGCCAATCCCCGACCCTGCTGTCCATGTCCATGGGGTTTTTTTTTGTTTTTTGTTTTTTAAGATTTTATTGACTATTTTCAAAGAGAAAAGAAGGGAGAGAGGCAGAGAGGGAGACAACAATGTATGGTTGCCTTTCACCTGCCTCCAGCTACAGACCTGCCTGAAGACCTGGCTTGCTACCTGGTTATGTGCCCTGGCTGGGGAATCGAACCAGTGACCTTTGGGTTCGCAGGCTGGTACCTTATCCACTGTGCCACAAGCCAGGGCCATGGGTCCTTTATACCAATCTAGATATTTCTCATAAAACATTTTAAAAGTTATTATTAGATATTTGGGCTAGTGTGGCATGATTATATTTATTATAATAATTCCAGTATTTGATGTGGTAGGTACTTTTTATTGTCTATATTATTTTAGAAGGGTTTGAGGCTCAAAGAGGTAGAATTTTCCAATTTTTTAACCATCCAGTACCTAAAACTTTGTCCCATTTTGCCATATTAATGCACATTCAAAGGGGAACAAAGTTTGCTGAACTGCCATTTCTATAAAAATTCCTTAGTGCATATTTAGAGATATTCATAAACAAGGTGATTAAACTGTGATCACCATGCTCCTCCCTCAGTGCTTTTCTCCTGTGTGAATACACGTAGTTGCCCTCCACTGGGTGTGCTTACATTGAAACATCCTTTCTAGTTTCAGCTCTTATGAAAGTACATGTAGGATTAAGATTCTTCCTGAGACTTTTTTTAATCATCTTGTAAAAATAGTCCCTTCCCTCCTTGCTCTGGCAATTATTTTATTTGTTTATTTTGACTTATGATTGACCCCAGAAGCAAGGAGACTCTACAAGAGCAGGGGTCACGTCTACCTTATTGACCATTGTTTGCTCCGTGATCATGCTTCAATGCCTGGCATATAGTAGTTGCTTAAGAAATATCTGGAGGTGGAATGAATGCATGAATGAGTGGGTGTATACCTGAATTAATGACTGAGAAAGAAGGAGCAGAATAATGTGATCAGTAGTGTATTTCATCTGTGCCACTTCTGAAGGGATCCCAGGATATTTAATCCTATACCCATTGACACCTGCAGGTTGTGTAATGAATAATAAATACCAATAACAATCTAACAGGCAGATTTGCTACTCCTACCAGAGCCACTTCCATTTATTAAACTTGTGCTGTATGCCAGACTCCATGCTACATGTTTCATTTTTCATTATTATTATTTTTTAGTCTTCTCTGTAACACTTGGAAGGTCAGGGCAGGCCTCATTAAGGAGTTGGAATCTGAATAAGTTAGAAGGCAGACAAAAAAAAGAAGAGCAGAAATTTGAGATATTATGCAGGTAACTCAGGCATAAATGATGCTCTTAGCACTTGGCAGATACAGATTTGCATTGTGTTTCTTTGTAGGAAAATAGCCGCCTTTGTCTTTTTACTAATTTGGATTTTTCTGCTAAGAGAACAAAAGGCACAAACTCATTGTCCTATGGTAAATGTCTTTCTGCAGAATGAAGCTGGTGCCATCACCGACATCAGCGGTAGTGAGAGAGGACATTCCAGCTCACAGTTTAATTGGCAGAGGGAAGAGGCAGGTCAATGACATCCATATGTGTCTACCAGGTGGGTCATGCCAATTGCAGCAGATGTTGATCAGTTGGCAGCCCTGCATGGTGTATATAGTATTAGTCACTGGGGCAAGAATCAGAGTTCAGACCAGCCTTCCGAAAGGTAAAATATATGCAACTTAGAGTAAAAGACATTGCAAAGAATCTTGCCAGAAAGAGCTTTAGCATCTTCCTCCCTTCTTCATTTCACATGCCACCATGTATAAGAGTAAAGTTCATAGGTGAATTACTTGGGATGAGAAGCAACTGCAAGTGGATGAGTTTTGAAATGCCAGATAGAATGACTCTGTCCTTTTGATTATATAAGGAACCAAAAGAACACTTGAGGGTTAAAATGCAATTCTGACACTTGAAGTACATTAATTCATATTTTTCCCCATCAAGCAATATAAAGACCAGAAACATGTATCAATTGCCCTGTTTCTTGGCTTTGTTTGAAAGCTGCAGATTAACAGGCATTTGGTATATCCAGAACTAACTTACCTATAATTCCCTGCGCTTGTTAGTTTGAAGAAAGGTGGATAATGAGATCAAGGGTAAAGAACTTACACTATTTCATCTTGCTGTCAGAACCTGTTATTTAAATAATTGGAAAATTCTGAAACACTGAAATAAAAGTAGTCCTTGGGGAGGCAAAAGGATTTTTTTGAAAGAAGAGAGAAATTGGACTCTGGGTGGTAATAACATGCCAGTGTATGTTCTTTGTACCAAATGTATCGCTGTGGTGTGGCTTGTTAATAGTGGAGGAGGTTGCATGCATGTGGGGGTGGGGGGTACATGGGTATACATTTTGCTTAATTTTATTGCAAACTTAAGACTGCTCTAAAAAATAAAGTCTAATTAAAATTATAAATGAATACATTTTTTAAAATTATGCATTCTTTTGGAGCTTGCAGTTTGTAGGATTTAAGAATTCATACCAATTCCCACATCCATATTAATGACCACACACAGAGAGGGGATATCTGAACGTTCAGTCATCTCTGAACATTCTTGCGGGATCTTTTCTCAAAAGGCAGCAACCTTGTTACTTCTTTTCTGAGGTATACTTCTATATCAAAATGTCGTTTTGCTCTTATCCATGGAACTTTACTTTTGAGAGATGTCTGACAGGATTATGCTTGAGAGTTCTGAAAAATTTCTCCCAGGCCACTCTGACGATCCAGTGACCTAAAGATCACTGTGAATTGAGCTGGGCCGTCAGTGATAGGGAACCATGATGTAAGTCTTGGAAAGTTCAGTTTCTGGGTTCCCATAATTGGTGGTGTATTCTTACCAATTATGGTGATTCTGTCTCTGTAATCTAGAGGAGACTCAAGTTTACGGCTTTGTTTGCTGTATTAATTTGTGAAGTTCATGCTTTGCCTATGGTTTCTCTAGAAAAGAAAGAATTTAGTGTAGTCTCATTTGTTTATTTTTTTCCTTTGTTTCCCTTGTCTGAGGAGTTATATCAGAAAATATATTGCTATGAGTTATATCCAAGATTTTACTGCCAGTATTTTCTTGTAAGATTTTTATGCTTCCTGGTCTAACATTTAAGTCTTTAACCCATTTTTAATTTATTCTTATGTGTGGTGTAAAAACATGGTCTAGTTTCAGTTTTTTGCACCTATTTGTCCAATGTTCTCAATGTCATTTATTGAATAAACAATCTTTAGCCCTTTGTATGTGTTTACTTCCTCTGTCAAATATTAATGAACTATAAAGGTGTGGCTTTATTTCCGGGCTCTCTACTCTGTTCCATTGATCAATGTATCTGTTTTTATGCCAGTACCATACTGTTTTTATTACTATGGCTTTAGAGTATAGTTTGATATAAGGTGGTATGATTCTTCCAACCTTGTTGTTTCTTCTCAGGATCATTGTTGCTACCCAGGGCCTTTTGTGTTTCATAAAAAATTTTTAAAATATTTGGTCTAGTTCTATGAAATAGGTAATTGGAATCTTGATAGGTACTCCATTGAATCTACAGATTGTTTGGGTAGCATGGACATTTTAATAAGGTTAATTCTTCCTATGCATGAACACAGTGTGTGCTCCTACTTATTTGTATCTTCTTCAATTTCTTTTTGAAGCAATCATGAATGATATCATTTTCTTAATTTCCCTTAATGATAGTTCATTATTGGCATATTGAAATACAACTGATTTCTGGATATTAATTTTGTATTCTACTCCTTTGCTGAATTCATGTATTAGTCCCAGTAGTTTCTTGGTGTAATCTTTAGGATTCTTTATGTGCAGAGAGTATCATGTCATCTGCAAATAAAGAGTTTTACTTCTTCCCTTCCAACTTTGGTGTCCTTTCCAACTTTGATGCCTTTTATTTCTTGTTGTATGATTGCAATGGCTAGGACTTCCAGTACTACCTTGAATAAGAAAAGTCAAAATGGACATCCCTGTCTGGTTTCTAGTCTTAAGGGGCATGTCTGTGGCTTTTGCCCTTTGAGTTTTATATTGGCAGTGGGTTTGTCAGATATGGCCTTTATTATGTTTAGTTTTGTTCCCCCTATTCCTACATTGCTGAAAGTTTTTATCATTAATGAGTGCTGGATTTTATCAAGTACTCTTTCTGCATCTATCAATACCAAAAAAACAAAAAAAATCTACTTAAAAAAATGGGGAAACAGTCCCTGGCTAGTGGCTCAGTAGATAGGTGCCAGCCTGTAAACTCAGGGAATCAGTGGTTTGATTCCCAGTCAGGGCACATAACCAGGTTGCAAGCCAGGTCACCAGCCAGGCCTATAATTGGAGGCAGGTGAAAGGCAACCATATATTGACGTTTCTCTCCCTTTCTTCCTCCCTCCCTCCCTGCCCTTCTCTCTAAAAATAATGAACAAAGTCTTTTAAAAAATGGGCAAATAACCTGAAAAGACACTTCTCCAAAGATGACATACAGATGGCCAATAGACATGTAAAAAAGATGTTCAACATCACTAATCATCAGAAAAATGTGAATTAAAGCCACAATGAGATATCACCTTATCCCCGTCAGAATGGCTATCATCAACAAATCAACAAACAAGTCCTGGTGAGGATGAAAGGGGAACCCTTTTGCACAGTTGAGGGGATTGAATACTGGTGCAGCCACTGTGGAAAACAGTATGGAGATGTTTCAAAAAATTAAAAATGGATCTGCCTCTTGACCCAGCTGTATTTTGGGAACAAATACAAAGAAATTTGAAACGCTAATTGCAAAGAACATAAGCCCCTATGTTCATTGCAGCATTATTTATTGATACAATCACCAAGCTGTGGAAGTAGCCCAAGTGTATATCAATAGATGAGTGGATAAAACAACTATGAGATTTTTACACAATAGAATAATACTCAGCCATAAAAATGAAGAAAATTTTACCCTTTGAGACAGTATAGATGGACCTGGAAAATATTAGGCTAAGTGAAATGAGCCAGTCAGATTAAGACAAGTATCACATGATTTCACTCATATGTGGAATCTAATGAACAACTAAACTAACAAGCAAAACAGAGACTGAGAGAGAGAGAAAGAGAGAGAGAGAGAGAGAGAGAGAGAGAGAGAGAAAGAGAGAGAAGGGTGGCAGCTGTGGGGGATGTTAGGAAATGGAGGTATTGAGCAAAAAGGAAAAAGGGCTCATGGATATGGACAACAGTGATTGCAAGGGAAGAAGGGTATAAGGGGAATCAATGGTAATGAGAGAAATATAATAAAAATAATGAGTTTGGTAAGGTGAGGAAATTCATTGTTTCTTTTTCAGCTGATTTTAATGCTTGTCTCTAATTATATGTCTTACAAATAGTGCTTCCCATTTTCTATAAATTCTTCATTCCAAACTGATAGTTACAATGGAGAAAATTTCATGTCCACTGGACAGAGTTAGAAAGATATTCATCAAATGTTGAAGTTGTAAATCAGGAGATGTAATTTTTTACCCTTATAATTTGGCCAAGATTTCTGAGAAAAGATACAGCAAATGGCTAGAACATATTACAACTAAAACTTGAGATTTATAATATTAAGAGGGGAGATAAATGAATATGGAGGTGATGTAATTCTTGCTTGGGTTATTGTGATAGACAGCTATCCAAGTGAGTTTAGAAATCCAGTTACTATATGTATTACTAAATAATTCCATTCGTGTGGTTTTAAGAATTCTTTAAATATTTATCAATGAACAGTTTTTAAATATATTAGGATGCCTTCCTCAATCACCTCTTCTTTGAGAATTTCAAATATCATACTCTAGTCTGTTGAATACATACATATATTTCCATTTGTAAAATATATTAAAAGTGCTTTGGGAACTGTTTCCTGGACAACAGAAATTATCAGTGCCATAATGAAAATCCAAATCTGTACAAAAGGCACTGATTAATATAGTTTTTTTTTTTTTTTTTTTTTTTTTACCTACTGAATGATTCATCAACTATTTATTGGGCTGCAGAAAGAAGTTCATAAAAATGGAAGATAACAATTAAAACTCCCTGAGGGTTAAAAATTACCGTTAGATCTTTGAATGTATTACCTTGCACAATAAAAATAATTCCAACACAGTATGTCTCTCTGTAATCTGTGTGAATGCACACACTTATAAACTTAATTATTTTTCTAAGTAATGATTTTATGTTATTTTTTATTTTACTATTATTCTTAAAATAGAGCTGAGAGCAGGAAGCTTCCAATTCTGAATCTGTATTATGTAGAATCATTTATAGGCCTCTTTAACTGATATTGTTTGTATTTAATTATTACTAAGTCTTTATTTCCTGTGGAAACTACCAAATATTACAAATATTTCTTCAAATTATATAATGAATCCCCTTATATTTGGCTTAAATCTTTGTAAAACATACTTTCCAGCATCCATTTTAGTGGGAAATACTATATAATTTCAACACAGTGAGATCAATACAAAATTTTCTTCCTATAATGTTCATCTCTTGGAAATCCATTTTTATGCATACAACTGATCACTCTTTCTTTTCTCATGCTTAATATATTTTATTCTTTGTCTTATTTGGAAAATATTATGAAAAAGTTTCACTTAATTTTTTTAACAACAATAAAAACTCCCTTTATTTGGTGGTCATGAAGTCAGTAAAGAAAGCAGAATTCTAGCACTTAGAATATTTATTACTAATGTTTTAATTTACATTCCTGTCACTAAAATTGAACACACCTAGATATTAGGTCACTTGCAATTATGAAACTACTTACTTAGGCAATATAATCTATAATAACCAAAATAAATAATCTATTTAGGCAGAAAATCAAGTCATTTGATTTTATGTCTTGGATCAAGTTTTCCCCCACTCAGATTTGTAAAAATAGTTTGAGACAATATTGCTCACTGTTATCTGAAGTCATCCAGTATACAAATCACCAGAGGTTCATCTTAAAGATGCAGATCCTAGCACTCCATTAAAATATTTCTTCTCAACTTTTCCAATGATTCCTGCCTTGTCAGATGTAAATATCATCTGGATACTCACAGCACTTGCCAGTTTCCAGTTTCTCCTCTTGGTGTACTTTCCTTCTCTAGGCACTTGTGAAAAGGCCTTCTCTTGGTTCATGTCCATGAGTCTTGCATATATAAGTTCTTTAGCATAATCAATAAAATATATTTAAAATTTTTTTTTTAGTTTAAAGAAAACAAAGGCTAGCCCTGGCTGGTGGCACAGTGGATTAGGCACCGGTTTGTGAACCCAAAGGGCACTGGTTCGATTCCCAGCCAGGGCACACTTAACTAGGGTGCAAGCCAGGTCTCCAGCCAGGTCCTTTAGCTGGAGGCAGGTGAAAGGCAACCATACATTGATGTTTCTCTCCCTCTCTGCCTCTCTCTTCCCCCCTCTCTAAAAATAATAAATAAAATGTTATAACTAAATAAATAAATAAAAGAGGAAAACAAAGGCTTTCTCTGTACTTCACAACACCAGCTCAGTATCCTTGCCTAGTTTTTCCTCTTTTGAGAATCTGCTGTTTTAACAAGTACCCAATACTATTCCCACTCCACCAAGATATGGCACAATGTTTCTTTGTTATTTTAATTACTTAACAATTAGAACATTCTACCTTCTAGGAGCTGATTCATCATCAATATATTTTAGATTTAGGAACTGCATTGAATGTAAGTAAAGTTTCCATAAAATTGTCAATTTAGGAAAGTAAATAAAAAGCTCTAAGCAGACAGAAAAAGTCATCAAGGCCAGAGCAAGCAGCAAACCATTGGTGAAGCCATTAACAATTTAATATAAGTTAATAGGTATTTTTCCCACCAATGAGAATGAAATATTACATATATGATTGATATAATTACACAACTATCACAGCCAAAAAGTTTGGATGGCTCTATAGGGCTGTGTCTGATTCTTTCATCTTATTACATTACTCACAACTAGTGTCTGTCTATGAAGCAGCTCATGTTCATTTTAGCATAATTATGATGCTCATGTCTTGTCTAGCAGTGCAAGGGAGGCAGCTGAGTGAGAATATGAAAAGGGGAGGAGAAAGTTATGGAGCTCAAAGAAAGTTGATAAACTGAAAAACTGTCATCCGATTTTCCAGGGAACAATAATCATTTGAAATAAATAATATTCTTACAATATTTAAAGGCATTTCCCAGCATTTATTGTATATTAAATGGTATGTTTCAGTAGTTTCAAGAACTGCAGATGCAAATATAAATCAGATGTAGATTCTGCCTCAAAAAACTTACAGTAGGGGAAATTTGTCAAGAATATGGGTATTTATGATCATGGTTCAGTTATATACTTATGGGAATTCAGAGTGGGGAAGTTATCTTCCTAAGAGCTTTGTATTGACAGGAAATAGGTGACATTTTAAAAGCATAAACATGACTTTTAAGTCTCCTCCATCTTAAAATACAATGCTATTTTGCAACAGGCTTTTCTGTTCCAAAAGTTTTTACAGCAGAACTAATAATACACCCCTACCTTGAACCCTGTGTATTTTTCCAGGTTGCTTCTCTTCTGCTAATGCAAAGTTCTTAAAAGGAAACTTCTTTAGTTCCCTTTTCCACCTTTTTATCTAAGACTATCAACTATAAACTGACTTCCACATTCACCACTTCACTTCATCTGCTATCAGTACCAAATACAACAAACCCTTTATCACCTTCTATATTGTTTGCCTTTAGCTCTTGATGTTTTCCCCTTGAACCTTGAAACTGTTTCCTCTCCTAGTATCTTAGATTTTGCATTCTGGTTGATGGTTCCTTTTAAGACTTCTTCCCAAGGTTCTCTTTCTCACCAGTCCTTTAAATGTTGGATGTGCTTTAGAGTTTCCACCATGGCTCTTTCAGTTATTTCTCTCATCACATTTCTTCTGGCCGAAATCCCCCATTTTTATGGCTTCTTTTTTTTTCTACAAATAACGTATGTCTCCTACAAAAGATTCCTGCTCTCTCTTTCATAATGTACAGAGGCTTTTTAACCAAGGACTGCATTTTCCAGATCAAGTTCCCCTGGACTCAGGAGATGGTACAAGACTTGTTTATGGCAGTAGATTATAAGGAGAAGTGAGCAGTTATTTCTTGGGCCTGTAGTTAAAAAAATCATCCCTCTGACTTTTGCCACCCATCTGTTTGCCCTGGGAGAAAGTGGAATGACACAATGAAAGTAATCTGGGACTCATAATCAGAATTTGACTACCAGCCAGAAACATTTATAATTCACATTTAATGTGAGTCAAAAATAAATTTCTGTTATATTAAGCTGCTGGGATTTGGGAATTTATTTATTACCATAGCTAACATTAATATAGAAATTGGTAAGCTAAAGTGTGGTGCTATAATTTAAAAACTTGAAATATGTGGAATTAGATTTGTATTTGGGTAGTATCAGAATGTAGAAAGATTATAACCAAGTCACAGTGACAAAATATTTGATAAACCATTGCCTGTAATAATTTGGAAGGCATCCAAGACTCCTGTCTATAGTTAGTACCGTTGATTGTTCCTGGTTGAATTTAATAAGGTATGAGAAGAAAGAAAATGAAGTCAGGCAAGAAAAAAATCATTATACAGGCAATAAATGAAAAGTAGAGAGTATCTGTAAATATGAAACTTTTCAAGGTGATAAAACTTTACAACTTTTAGAGTCAAATCAAAAAGATATGAGACTGAAAAAGGCTTTGAAGAGATTCAATACCTAAGGTATAATCCATGAAAGAAATTCTTGATAAGCTGGACTTCATTGAAATTAAAAACTTAATACCCTTTGAAAGACAGTCAAGCTAATAAGACATCACAAACTGGAAGAAAATATTTGCAAAATATTTTCTTGATCAAAATAGTCCTTGATCAAAAGATATATTTGATCAAGGACTATTAACCAAAACATACAAAGAATGCTAAAAATATCAACAATAAGAAAATGAACAACCTTTTGAAAAGTGGGCAAAAGATCTGAACAGGCATCAGTCACACTGTAGAAGATGCTCACATTATACATCATTAGGGAACTGTAAATTAAAATGATGAAATACCACTACATACCTATTGAAATGGTGAAAATTCAAAAACACTGACACCACTAGATGTTAGCGAGGATGTAATATAATAGGAGCTCTTACTAATTGCTGGTGGGAATGAAAATTGGTACAACCAGTTTGGAAGGTAATTTTGCATTTTCTTATAAAACTAAAGATACTCTTAGCATATAATCTAGTAATATTGCTCCTTGGTATTTACCCCCAATGAAATGAAAACTTTGTGCACACAGATGTTCACAGCAGCTTTATTTATAATTGCCAAAAACTTGAAAGCAACTAAAATGCCTTTCAGTAGGTGAATGAGTAAATTAACTGTGGTACCACAGCGGAATATTATTCATTACTTAAAAAGAATGAGCTATCTAGCCATGAAAAGACATGGAGATGAAAGAGGAGACATGATGGTAACCCAGAAATACAAAGGACCACAAGAGAATGCTACCAACAATTAATTATATGCTAACTAACTGGATACTTTAGAAAAAAAATCAGTAGATTCGTAGAAACATGCAACTTACCAAGACCAAATCATGAAGAAATAAAGGAAGATATAAACAGACTGATAACGAGTAAGGGGATTGGAGCAGTAATCAAACATCTCCCAACAAAGAGATGTCCAAGACCAGATAGATGCCTTCATAGGTGATTCTGTCAAACATTTCAAGGAGAATTAACATCAGTCCTCCTCAAATGCTTCCAAACAAGTGAAGAAGAGGAAAGACATTCAAACTCATTTTATAAGATTGAAATTATCCTCATACCAACACCAGATATGGATACTACAAGACAGTATCCCCAATGAACATTGATATAAAAATCCTCAGCAAAATACTGGCAAACCAAATCTGACAGCATTAAAAGGATCATAAACCATGATTGAGGTGGATTTAGCCCTAAAATTTCTTGCAGGCTACAGAATCCATTTCTGTGTGGATAGAAGATTGTACCTCACCATTTCTTTTCATCTTTAGTAGTATTAAAGTCAATGGTTGTATGATTATTTCTCCAGTGAAGGAGGAAGCAGAGTAGACTAGAGTGGGATAGAGTGACAGAAGATACTGTGGTTGGCTAAGCAATATGCTAGAATGATCAACAGGATGTCTAATAGTCAATTTTAACTTAATTGCATGTCTGTGATGCAAAGGCTTTTTGTCACCCAGATCATCAGGAACTTCTATGCTCATGAGGACTTCTCATGTGAGTGCTTCCTGTTGATTTACATGTTTGTGTGTTGTGTGCCATGTGCCTATTTTTGATGAAAATCAAATAAAGGTACTGAATATGAGAAATGGCTGCAAGTCACTGAGTCATTGAGTAGAAAACAAGAATTCAGTGGAATTTGAGACAAGCGGCAGGAAGTTAGCATGAAATTTTGCATGCTGACTAGAATTTACAAAAATCTAGGGAGAGACCTATAAAAAGATGGGAAAGTCTGGGGCTTGCACTAATCTTATTTGGAACTTAAGGAAGTGAGTGATTCTCTGATGCCTTAATGATATAAGTGTTTGTATTTTATCGTTAATCAAAATGTTAAAGGATGACATTCCTTGCTTGGAATTTGAGGCACACTATAGAGATCATTTAGGGTACATCTCAAGGGAGTGAGAGAAAGAGAGAAAAAGAGATAAGCAAAAGGAATGTTTAGACGGAGGGCCACTTGAAGGAAAGGGAGAGAGGAAGAGTTAAAATTATTTCCTCCCTGGCTGGTGACTCAATGGATAGGCACTGGCCTGCAAACCCAAAGGTTGCTGGTTCGATTCCCAGTCAGAGCACATAACCAGATTGCAAGCCAAGTCTCCAGTCAGGTCCTTAGTAGGAGGCAGGTGAAAGACAACCATACATTGATGTTTTTCTCCCTTTCTTCCTCTCTCCCTGCCCTTCTCTCTGAAAATAATAAATAAAATCTTAAAAAAACAAAAAACAAAAAACAAAAAAAAACAAGTCATTTCCAAATGCCCGTTTGCCCAGGATGCCCTTAGAGACCTGGCTCCCTTCTTGTTCTTGTTCCATCCTCTTCCACTATCCAAGCCCTGGTTGGGCCTGTTAATGCTTACATGTATCTGCTGTTCTTCCTGGGCACACAGCTACATAACATTTCCTAGTGTCCTTGCAGCTACATCCAATCATGACATCTGAGCTATGGAATGTGGGCAGAATGTTACAAACTACTTCTTGGGTTGGCCTTAAACTAGTTTCTCTTTCTCCTTCAGCTTCATGTCTAGAAAAGAAGGTTGAGAGGGTACTTCACAGGAGAGCCTCTTGACTGGGGATTTCTGACTTTATGTAAATAATAAACTTTTTGTTAAGCCACTGATATCTTGCTTTGGTTTCACAGTAGTGATTGCTACTCCAACTTGATAAAACAGTCAGTGCTGACTCTTTCCACGTCTGTCTCTCTCTTCTAACCTGTTACCTGTCTCCCCCTCTATTTTCCATCTGGTCTTAATCTTTCCTTTGCTAAGTGTCTCCCATTTGGCTTATGTAACATTCAGTGGCAGGGCAGGGATGAGGAGGGCAGGAAAAGGGGCTGATTTTAGGGAATGGCTACAAGTCATATTGGAGAAAATAAGAATTCAGTAGAAGCTGGAAGAGACAGCTGGAAGTTACCACCAGACTCCTGTTACTCTTTCTCGCATGATAAATTTGGATTCTAGGCTACTATCCCTGGTGGGACCATTCATTACTTGTGAGCTATGTACAAAATGGTATCATTTTCATTAGCGGGGTTGAGGAAGATTTGGAAGATTTGACTTTAAGCTAATGGAGGGCAGGGTTTACATATCTTTGTAGCTTTATATTTTATTAATTACAAGTTTAAAAACACAGAGGAGGTAACTTGACAGGCTTAATCAAATTAAAGAAAGCACTAGATCTGCCCCCAAGATACTATAAAAATACTTAAATTGTGTCACTGAACAAAACCTAATAAATTTTTATTCTGTTATGAGCATTTTGTTAAAATGTACTTCTACTTCCCAAGGTCAAAACCACCCACTTTACCCAAAGATCCTGATGTCAGCTGTTCCTGTCCAGGCCAGATGGGTTGCCTCGAAGAACTTATCTGCTCTCTCTTGTTAAGCACTGTGGGCTGCTTATGACATATTTTAGGTTCTATAGTTAATTTTCAGGGCATTCACATATATGAGATTCATTTTAAATCCTTTAACACATTTTCCTCATATGGATGTTACTGTTACAGTCCCTTGTGAGAACATGTGCTGGTAATGTTAGAATGAGACTTCAAGTAACAAATTGACTTCCTT
Source organism: Noctilio leporinus (assembly GCA_004026585.1). Classification (NCBI taxonomy): domain Eukaryota; kingdom Metazoa; phylum Chordata; class Mammalia; order Chiroptera; family Noctilionidae; genus Noctilio; species Noctilio leporinus. The sequence goes on from PVIW01001582.1 coordinate 241,879, forward strand.
TCAAAGGCTTTAGAAAATTTTAACCCTCAGGAATAAAGCCCTAATTAGGTGGTTAAGTCTTAGGGCGTAAGTGAAAATAGACCAGGGGAAGTTTTCTAGCAGATGCCCCTGCTCTGAAAATCCATGGGGATGGGGAGCTGTCGGGAAACCACTGTTCTCTCTTAGAGCCCTCCCGGGTACCTGCCCCCATGGGTGGCAGTGCTTAGGTAAACAGATTCTCAGATGGGGAGTGAAGAGGAGAGGGCAGTGGGCCAGTAATTCTGGAAGCAGCGTGTAGAAAAACAACATAGGATTGCTTATTTGTAAGGAGAGATTTTAAGGAGATAAATTCGAATGAGCTCATTCAAAATAATTTTTCTTCTTTGGACTGGAAAGATATCATTAAATCAGACTCTTTTCCTACTCTTGCTTTGTCCCTCTTTAAAACAGACTATTCTTGACCTACTCCAGGGCATGCTTTTCATTCACAATATACTTTGATATGTATAACTTCTCATGCATTATCCCATTTTATCCTGACAATTGGCATGTGAAGTAGGAGGTGTCTTCAGTTTATAAATCAGGGAAGTGAGGCTCAGAAGGCTTGTAGGTATATTCTGGGTATTTTACAACTAGGATATTTCAAGTTTGGGCTGTTTGTTTCTAAACCTTATGATTAATTTATAACATGTTCTTCACTAGCCTACAGATCTTTTTATGATCTAGTTCTTTCCTTCTCAAGCTGTGTATCTTGCCAGTTTCTCATTTTGCAATCGGTTTATTCAGAACATCTTTTGGTACCTCACTTTGCTCCAGCCTCCCTCAGTTATGAGTATTCACTTGTGTTGTCTACTCCTGCCTTTAACATTCTGGGCATCATTTCATCTGATTAACTCTTAGTTAGTCTTCATGTTTTATCACACATGTCATCACTTCCAGAGAGTCTTGACTGACCATTCCACCCTGTAGTATCCCTTCCTCTTCATAGTTTTCCTGCCTGATGTTCTGTAATTGTATCACCCACTGGTCTATGAACTGGGTGAGGGGAGCAGACCACATCTGCTTTATTCAGTTTTTGGAGCATAGTAGGAGTTCAATATTTATTCTTTGACTGACTGAAAGAATGAATGACTGAATGGTTGAATATTCCTTATTTAAATTTATCCTTTCTTCTAGTTCCTTTCCAGGTCTCTCTTAATATGTTGTCAAATGTTTTAGCATACTAAAAATGACAGTGAATTTGACTGGAAGGTGTGTCCTATATGTACAAAAATGAAGCCTCGGTGGCCTTCTGAAAGTCATAGAAGACCAGGCATCACTTTGAGAAGAAAGAATAAATTTTTAAAATCCTACTTTGCTAGTTTTTTGGTTCCACTTTTTCCCACCACTTACTTTTAGCCCTGAGTACCAATCAATTCCATTTTCTTAGTCCATCCTTCAAAATTTGTGAATATTTTCTGTGAACCATTTGCTACCTATACAGAGCTAAATCATAGGTCAAAATAACAAATAAAAATGCAAATTTATAGGTGTTTCTCATTATGCAGGAAAGGTTATTTGAATTTTTGGTCAGAACATATTGTAATCTTTGACATTGCTGAAATCAGTTCCCTTGAGATTTTCTATCCATAAGTTTAGTAATTGTCTTCTCTAGATTCTTTGTTAGGTTCCCTCTGTCCTGTCTTGCAATTTTGAAAACTTAGGCATTCCCTGATAGGGACTTTTTTTTTTTTTTTTTTTTTTCTTTTTTTAACTTGAATAAAAGCTTCTCAAAGGTTATCTGTCTTGAACTATGTCCAGGTTTCCCACAAATAAGCTACAGAAAATCTTGCCATATGTTTTTCTTCCTATTGGTACATTATAAAATGATCTAGGTATATTCACTGATTGATGAAAGTCATTAGTTTCTGAATATTTAGATAACTCACTCTGTGGTATTGTTTGATTCACCTAGACAAGTGAAATCTGGTTAAAACAAACCATGGGTCTTATAGCAGAGGGCCCCGTGTTTGTGGCATGGAAAAGATCTGGGAGGCAGCTGGCTGCCACCTGGGGCCTCGTACTGTTTTATTGAAGTGGAATAGGGGCTTTAACAAGCTTAATTATAACAAGACATCACCTGCATCACAGAACCCCGTACCTTTCCCCCACCCGCTCCTTTTTTTTTTTTTTTTTTTTTTTTTAACACATTGCTGGTTGTTTTGAAGCCTGTTTTCAATATTTCCACCCAGGCCTTATTTAATCTGAAAGCTTTTTTTAGTGATACTTTTGATTTAGTTACAATGGCATTAAAGGGTAAATTAAATCTAGCTACTCTTAAGGAAGTAAAATCAAGAATAGGGCACGGGAACTTGGAGATAATGAGGTTATTTCTAAACTTGATTTAAGCAATAGATCTGGCTAGACATCATCATTTTCTATAAGTTGACAAGGAAACCATGTGTCCATATCATTAGTACATGTATCCTGAGGGTTTACCTTTACTTTGCTTTATGATTCTCTGAAGCATATTATATATTGTGAGCCTCACATTTGATTGTAAGCACTTCTAAGTATTTCCTAATGTGGGTGATAGAGTTTTCAGAATGTGACTGACACTTAGGAAATAGCATCAATGGCTTCATTTGCAAAAGAGATTAATGATCACATATTTAAGTATTATGTAATAAACTCTTGTATTTTCTTTTAACCAGCATTGCTAAATAATGACAAACAGCTGCTATTTCCTTTGTGTTGTGTCTTTAGTGTATGAACAAATGATTGTTAACCTTTAAGATGATGACTTGGGGGAGGATTTAGGGTGAGATTTGAAATTATCTTTTAAACATGAAGAGAAAAAAGTGATAAGAATTTCTGAAGGTGATGATAGTAATGATACAATATGAAAATGTTGCTTAAAAGTACAATCCTTGTTGCTTTCTGTGATAAAATATTCTAGATCCCAGGAAGCCTGGAAAGATGCAGGGCTACCTGAATAAATTAGATGGTAGCATAAAATAAGTGGAGTTGACCCTTTTGGGCTTATGTTTATAAGCTTTCTGGTCAATAAGGTAATTGCATTCTATTTGCCTGTACCACTGGGGATTAGAGATATTTATAGGTGTTGGAAAAAGAATTGGGGGCAGTTGGCTCAATCCAACAACAACATTACAATAGACAGGGAATTTTTTAAACTGAAAATTGGATGAAAGAATCACCTACGATATATACTCTGTGTTAAATTCATCTGATACACAATATTTAGTGAGAGGCAGCTATCTGTCATATTACTTTGGACAATCTTGGAAAGGAACATGGTCCTGTAATAGAAGAAAAGAAACTATGATTTTTATAATTATTATATGTATTATACTATTTAGTTTGTTCAAATATTTTAATAGTTAAATTCAATTTTTCCTAAGCCTTAGACTCAAACATGATCTCTTCCTTGTAGCTTTTTCTGATTTTTCTTCCTACTCTCCCCACCTTCTCCTATAGCAGGATTACTATCTCCTTTATCTTTGGGAACAGTTCATTCCTCTTCTCTTACAGCCCTTCTCAAATTGCATAGTAATTATTTGTATACGTATCTGTCTCCCTTACCAGACTGTGAGCTCTTCAAGAACTGAGACAGTGTTTTATTTAATTCACTTGGTACATCTATAGCCTATCAGTGTCTGGCACATAATAGACACAAAATAAATGCTGAAGGAAAAAAATGGGTGGGGATTAATGAATGAATGTACATTGTTGTCATCTCTGATTTATTTGGCAGTCATATCATAGTGTGTGATAAAGAAACGCCCATCATATTACTCCTTCAATGTCATGTAGTCTTTTCCAGAAAACTGTGGAGTGCTTACCAGTCCTCTCAACTCATATTGCATTATTCAACAATAACAGCAGCACTGTAATTAAAGCATAAATACTAGCAAATCATTATAAATCATACCAAGCTGTAGTCCCGGAATCCAACAGTGTGGTTTTTGGTTTCAATTATAATTCACTCATTAGAAAAACAAAACATGATGTTTGATTGGTTATATAAAACTTGTTAACTAATTGTTAGACTTTCAAATTTTATTTGTATTTACCAATAGCTTAAACTGGAATTTATTCTTAGGAAAATAAATACAGGGTTTATCCAAGCAGGCATGGAGTCAGTCAAGTAATTGGGCTTCTTGGTAACCTTGTAGCTCAAAGACCAAGGTTAATAATGGTTGGTGAGTAAGTAGGATGGTAGCTGAAAAGCCTGCTGGGTATTAGGTTCATTTTTTGAACAAATGTTTTAGTTTCATTAAAAATGAAAATACATTCCACCCAGATTTTCCTATTATTATGTAAATTCATGTGTATTTAAGGGAAGTGTAATTATTGTATTTCACTCATTTATACTTGAAGACATTTGGTGATAGAGAAGAGGGGCCTCTTTCTTGGCTATTTATGCTCTTTATTATTTTAGACCCGCTGGAACATCCCCACCCCCTGCAACAAACTTAATCAGTTAGGTGATCTGGCAGTAGCACAATTGTCTCCAATACCAATTTTGGCTGAAAAAAATATTTGGAAAATATTTCACTCACTATCCTTATTAAAATATGAGTGATAGGTCATATTATTTTTATAAACACACTTATGTACAATTAAACTACATGTGAAATTACAGCATGACCATTTATAAATCTTTAAGAACAGGAACCATGATTTCTTATTCTCAGTTATATTATCAGGCCCTAGCAGAATGCCTGAAAGAAAACAGAAACTCAATAAATATTGAATATGAATTAATTGATGAATGCATCATCAAATGATATAGGCTATTTTTTGTTGTTTGGTAAGTCAGCAGAAGGAAATGCAAAGGTCATTTTTGTATTTGAAGCATGTGAGAAATTTCAGTTATGGTGGGAGGCTTGCAGAGAGAGAAAGCTTGATTCATATTCAATGCATATCCTACACCCTGGAGAAAAAATAGGAGGGTTGCTCTTAAAAGGAACAAAGCAAAGATATAATTAAAATGATAAAATTTCTGGTTAGCCAATATTGGGACTAGGAAAAGGCTGGGATGGGAATATGAGAAGTGCTTGTTCTTTTCTTTCCCCCACATTTCTAAAATGACCAACACAATTGTGGTTACTAGGAAATGGGAACCAACAGTATCCATATTCCCTGCATCTCGTCCTCCTCTATGGACTAGAACTTTTTTTAGCTCTCTAGCACTACTGGTGGGAGGGAAATCTGTGCTATTTCCCATACTCTGGCTCTGAACTAGTGTCCAAAGGAAGGTGCATGCTCCCTAATGACTCACTGATTTATTGAGTAGATGAAACAATTAAATCTGTCATTTATTTTTATCTAAAAAAAATTAAGAAAATAAGCTTTATTCATTCTTTGGAGATTTTTAGTTTAAGTACAACAAACACACAGAAAAGTGAACAAAAGAGGGAAGGGGATCAAAAAATAAGTGATGGGGACCTAATGTACAGCATAGGCTATAGAGGGAAAAATAAAAAGGTGAATAATGAAAGGTGCACAATTAGATTGATTCTCATACAGTGAACACATATGTAACCAACACAGATGAAAAACAGGCATTATCAGCACCACATCCTATTTCCTTCCCATGATTATCCCTCAAAGAAATTTACTACCTTGACTTCTAATACTAGATATTAGTTTTGCCTTTAACATTTTTCAGATAAATGGAATTTTTGTGTATTAGTTTGTAGCTGGCATTATTCTACTTATCAGTATATTTATGGGATTTCTGTCTATTGTTATAGGTATTTGTATTCATTCATTTACAATGTTACATATTAATCCATTATAGGAATGTACCATAATTTATCCATTCTACTATTGGTGAACATTTGGATTGTTGCCAGTTTCAGACTCTCACAAATGGTGCTGCTATGAATAGTATTATCTACCAACATTTCTGTTGGGTGAATACCTAGGAGTGGAATTCTTGGTTTTCAGTGTATGCATACATTGTGTGAGTAGATAGTGCAAAATAGTTTTCCAACATGGCAATACCAATTTATACTCCCAACAGCCATTGTATGGGAGTTCTAGTTATTTCATTTCCTCACTAACACATGATATAGTTAATATTTATAGCAATTCTTTTGTATATGTAGTGACATTGCACTGTGGTTTTAATCTCTACTTCCCTCATGACTAACACTTCTAGTATTTTTTCAAATGTTCAATGACCATTTAGATATTCTTTTCTTATCTAAGTGTTTTTTCCTAGTTTTTGCTAGGTTCTTAGCCTCTCTCCTCATTGACTTGTAAAAATTGTTTACATCAATCTTTAGGTGATATATGAATTACAAATATTTTCGCCACTTCTCTGATTTGCCATTTCATTTTCTTGAGGGTAAAACACTACTAATTTGTTACGTGAAATGACATTGACATCCTCGCTGCCCATTGCAGGTCAGGTGGTCACTTATCACATACTGAATGTATGCGCATGTGCATGTGTGTGTGTGTGTGCGCGTACATGTGCGCCCGTGTGTGCGCTCGCGCATGTGTGTGTGTGTGTGTGTGTAGGGTTGGGTGGGGGAGCTGGATGGTGCGCTTAACTGCAGTGCACTCACTTGAGTCTTTCCTTCAAGATAATGTTATACATTACAGTTTAATATGAGCATGATTAAATTGATTGAATGATTTATTATCCAGTTTTTACTAAATTAATCTTAACAAAATGGATAAACAGTTTTAAAATATTTTTTCAAATCAAATGTAAATTGGAGATATATTAATAGAACAAGAATTTGACATGGTACTTCTTCCTCAAATATGAACTCTTCTTCATAGCTTGATAAAGAAATTAAAATACAATATCTTTATAATAGCTAGTCAAAAAATAAAAAGATTAGAAAAGCTATTTAAAATATTTATGTCTACTTTAGTTAATAGTGAACATTATCCTAATATATATTTCCTTGATGTATTAATACATAAAGCCACAACAATCAACACATCATTATGTTTATTTCATTCTGATTCCTTAAGTTTTCTAGAATTTGTATATTACACATATGATTTATAAACAAATTCATATATCTCTATTGGTATCATAATTAAAATAGTTTGAAACACTCCTCTAGAAAATTTTAAATTATTGATGTACCGCTATATAGAAGCATTACCATAAAAACTTTCAGGCAAAAGTTTTAAAGTGGAAATTTTCCATTTTAGTTTAGACCTGGCTATTTGACATGCATAGTGGAGTTATACAGGGCACGTGGCAGAGTGGAGGTGCCTGGGACAGAATTCTGGAAGATTTGTAAATAAGAGAAGCCTTTGTTCTGAAAGCCTCATTATTCAATAAAAGCTGTCCTGTGACACTGGTCATATAGTCAGGTAAGGGCTGATTCCTAAGAATGGAATATGCCTACTGAGGATGGTAGATTTCACTTCAGAGTATCTTACCATGCTTTAGCTGTGGCAGCAAATCAGGGGGAGCACCTGGGGGGAAACCAGCTTCTTGGAAGCCCCCTTAAGGGCTAACCTAAACTACGACAGTCCGCTGCACGCTTTCAACACCAAAGAGTCTAACTATAAATATGAACAATGTAAAGAGAAAAAGCAATGTATACACATTTTCCTTTTTATCATATTCTAGAGATTTTGTAAGATTTGATGGCACTAACTGGGCCAACCGTTTTGTTTGTGGGTATTTATTACAAATGCCTCCTTTCATCTGATGAATGAAAAGTAGCTCCAGGAATCAGCCACTACATCTACCTTTCCTGCGCAAGCCTGAGAGGAGCCACCCTAGGTGGAGGAGTCATCCAGCTTTCCAGGAGAGGAATTTTCAGGTCCTGTCGACAACCCCTTTGCAGTTGTTTTTGGCTGCAAACTTGGCCCGCTCGTTTTCAGCTAAGCCTCACATCATATACTTGGAACAGTAGGCTCTCCTCTCACTCACGAGTGCTATGAACACTTTGGAAGAAAAAGCTGTGGCAATGGGAAGCATTATTTTCGGAACAGAGTCTTTGTTGCCATGAAGCCTTTGCAAAGCACGGGGTCTATAGGCGGTATATCTGCCACATCTGTTTTTGTGTGTGGGAGGCACACTCTATCATCCGAGATGAATCACCTCGTAAAGGAGCATAATCTACTTGAGCTTTTGTGTATAAACTGCTCTCTGGTAGAGTGAGCTGTAGTATTTAAGCTTTAAGTGGTACATATCCAGGCCTCCTGGTAACACCCTGCCAAGAGCAACAATAGCTGCAGAGGAGAAAAATCTTCCTTCCATTTCCTCTCAGTCTCTCTTTTTAATATTACTGCCGAAGCAAAGGCAGTGAGGATCCTCAAGGGTACTGCTGCAAAAGAGCGCGCCATCATCCCACACCTGTTCTGGAATTAGAACTGAATTTGGCAAGGCAGCAGGACAAGAAGACAAAGGAGAAAAAAGAACCCAGAAATATTAGAAACAAGCAGCTACAAATCTTGTTAAACATTCATAGTGCTTGATATCAGGGTTTCTGAAAGGCACTTACCTGATGGGGTCTTCAGTATGTAACCCTGATGATTGACCCCTTAAAGATTTTTCTTCAGTTTCCCAAAGTCTAAACAAACAAGCAAAACAAACAGTGGTTTAACCTTCTTTGCCATTCTCAGAGCCTCTTGAAAAAATTCTTTTTCATTATAAATCATTCATTTGTACAAATCTTATTCTTGTCTCTAAAATATTTGTGAGATATTTTAGTAGCTATTGATACATTGTATGTTTGAGGCAAGCACATCTTTCAAAAGGTATCTTGATTATTTTAGTGGAACAGGCACTGGTTTCCATTCTCTGGAGTATGTCTGAGGTTTGTCTTCTGTATCTCAATACTTGGGTGAGACTTTTCACCTAGACCAACATGGCCTTGTATGACTTAAGTCATGAGTCAGATAGTGCTGGGTCTGTGAGTGGGACAGGAGCCATAACATTGTCTCACATGTTAACTCACTGTTTTACCCCCCAGGTCCTACCTTTATGTCCTATTCAAAAAAAAAAAAAAAAAGGCCACAAACAACAAAAGAGGTCTGTAATCCAAGGGATAATCGTGTCTGCTTCTTTTACAAAGAGGTGCACAGTCAGTATATAGACACAGGATTAGCTGACACCTTGCTGTAGTGGTTTTTTGGGGGGTGGGGTTTGTATTAAAATCGAGTGCTACAGTGGTGTGAATCATGTTTATTCCCCACTGATGTCCAGCGATGGTTAATAATGTGGAAATAACCTTTTCCATGGCCTGATTGGCTTTTTGAGGAGGTAATCGTGTGACTCTGTTTAATTGATTTGGGAGACACAGGAATGTTATCATGTTCTGTTCCATCCCAAGAAATGGATAGGCAACATTGTCTTTATTTTTGTTCCTGACATTTTCACCATATTCTTTCCTTTGGGTTTAAGTAATAGAGTTCCTCTTAAAAAGATAAGGTATTTGATGTGGAAGGCATCCAATATCAGGACATCAGCAACTTGGTTTCTGGTAGCAGGAAGGAACAAATAATGAACAAAGGAGTACAGAAGAGTGCCGAGGAGAAAGATGCCTACTTCCTAGTTTTGCTCACCCTTCTTTTCACTTAGGACTCTTATGAGCAGGAGGTACTGGGGGGCTGTGAATGGGTTATATATGGCCCAAAAAATAATGCCACCACTGGTGGGAAAATATGGCAAGATGTCTGTATGTCAAGAAAGTGTGCAGAACACATCACACATTATTACAGATCATATAAGACAGCACTTTTTCTAGAGCGTCATAAACATTTAATCTCAGTTCTCCTCCTTCTTTGTCTTCCTCATCTTTCTTTCCCTCTGTTTTTCTCTTCCTTTTCATCTCTTCCTCATCATCCCCCTTCTTCTTATTTTTTTACTGCTATTTTTGTTCCTTAGTCTTATTATATCCTCCTGGCTATACTTCCAACCCTGACTCTTCAGGGCCGTTTCTTGCATATTTAAGCTCCTCCTTCATTAAGCTATCTATGACTAATCCTAACTCACATTGACCTCCTATTTTGGGGGTTAGTACTTATTTGTACACTGTCTTGATTATTTCAAGGATTTTTAATCTTGTTAGCTGAACAAGGTGAGAAATATTTTGAGGGTTGAAATCTTACCCCTGTTTATTTCTCTCTAGTCACCACAGTAATTAGAACAATGTTAGGCATATGTCCCAAATAACTTTATCTACTAAATTATAGGTATTTAATAAATACTGTTTGGTTGGCTATCTTCTCTCTTGCATGCTCAGAAAAGCATACATATTTTAGTGTACTGTTAGGACAAGGGAAAAAGGATTTATTAATGTTCACAGTTTACTTGGCATACTTGTATGTCTATCCTGCCAGGTTAAAATCTATCCTTTACCCACCACTCTGGCCAAAAGAAACAAAGACAGATGAAGAAAGAAAAATCCCCAAAAGGAAAAAAAGAAGACAAAAACCACACACACACACACACACACACACACACACACACACAACAAAAAATACAATCCAGAAAATACAACAAATCCAAATACTCATGAAACGAATAAAAATAATACATTTATAAGGTAAACATAGATCGTTAGAGTACAGATTACAACTGGGAAAGAATTACTCACTCAAGGTTATGTTTATTATCCTGGAACTGAAGCAAATATTTGAAATAAATTAATAATGGATAGAGCAGCATCTGATTTTTCCACATAATCCATTTTAGATCAAGAGTACTTTGTGGCAAGAACATGAAATCAGTTGAGACCAGCTGACCTTTGCAAAGAATTGTGGCTGGTTAACTTCATAGTTCACTTCATATTATATTTGAGACATGAAAGAAAAATCTTCCAGTCCCCATCTGCTGAATTATTTCATTCCCCTCCTTCAAAGCCCATGCAGTAAACCACCTCTACCACAAAGTCTTCCAATGGAAGATGCCTGTGAATACCCTGCTCTGGCATGTTAGAGCAGTAAAACAGCCGTTTCAGCTCTTGGATAATTTAAGCAAACAAGAAGACAATTCAGTTAAATATGATTCAGCGTTCAGCATGACATTTTTTCCTTTTCTTTGAAAAATCTTTTGCTTTGCCCTCATAGTTTGTCGAATCAGCTTGAAATCAAGTATAAGATAGTGATTGGTATTTTTGTCATGTTTAAATTTAATGGGTTAAGGAGATAAACTCTGCACAGTAACTACTAAGATTACAACATATTCAGCCAGATTCTAATCATAGCTTCTTTTTGGCTAAAATTAAAACTTTTTCTAAATGTTTAATAGCAGGATGCTTCCAAACTATGCCATAGCTGTAACTCTTGCATAAGTTGAGTAGTACAGATGCTCCAAAGCTGAAAAGAAGTATTGTTGAGACAGCTATTTCTTCTTCCACCAGGTCCTGTTCCTTGTTGCTTCCCAGGCAAGCAGGCCTTAGCTGGATGAACACCAGCACCAGTATACGCCAAATACTTGGCTAAATGAGATAGTTTATAAAAATTTCCACCACAAAGACATTCCATTTGTGTGGTGGAGTCTGGGCTTGGCACTGTACAATAGGCTTTTCTGTCTGCCTTTGTGCCTATTTTTTACATCTGGGAATTTGAACTGTTCTTCCTTTAGCTATTCTGCTCCAGTGTGCCTAACAGAATACTACCCCCTTTCTATTTAAAACAAAATTATCCTTTTTAATAATCTCACTACTACTCTAATGGAAACATTGCTATTTAACTAAAAATCTGAATTCCCATTATTCCTTTCCGTGGAGGTCTCACCTCCCACCGGCCCTGATTAAATGAGTTGAAGTGATAATTGGCTTTCCTTTGCACACCATTTCTTGATCAATGAACCAGCTGAGTGAGCGAGTAGAGTGTAAATCAAAGAGACATTTTATTTTCTTATTTTATTTTACTTTATTTTCACATGTTCTACTTCCTCATATTAATAGTTGGAGTGAAGGAGCCTTGTCTTCTGAAATGCTTCCCATAGTCTTCGTTTTAAAGTCATTATTTCTCTCTGTGTGACCTTTCTTAAAACATCACTGCTATTGTTTACCACACCCTGGAATTATTTCAGGTTATATAAATGTTTTATTGCAAAACCTTCCTTTTCCTGTGTTTCCTGCAATCTTCTTCAATAACTTCAATACTTACACTTTTGACCCTGGGAATTCCTTGATCTGACTGTTTTCCATTCTTGACCCTACAGACCTGGAGCTCATTGCTTCCTGAGCCACACAGCCTGAAATTTATCATCATAGACCAATATTTTTCTTTCTGAGATCTTTAATTCATCACTCCCTTCCTCTTGTCTCTGCCTTCTGACCCAGCCTTATTTGCCAAGCCAACTTTTTCAGCTGGCCTTTCTGATCCTTCTCTCTGTCCAACCCATCAATTTTCAACCCTGGGTAACCTCCACCAGTTGCTTTTCTTTCCTTCCTTCCTTCCTTCCTTCCTTCCTTCCTTCCTTCCTTCCCCGAGACCACAGAATGTTTTGGAGAAGGAGGAAAAAAGTATGAAGACTTGCCTAACTATTGAAGATACTCTATTTCCACTTTCAATACTCCTTAACATTAAAAATTTGTTTCTTAATTCAGCTTTAACCACCAATTTAGCAGGATTGTTTCCTTTCATGTCCCAATACCATCATGATACCCCATTATTTTAGAGGGAAAAAGAACTACTTTTGCATGTCCCTGTCTCCTCTACTCTTCTCCACTTTAGATTCATGCCTCTCTCAATATTCTGAACTCCAAACATTGCCAATGTTATCTACTTTACTTTTTTTTTAAAGATTTATTTTATTATTTTTAGAGGGAGGAGAAGGGAGAGAGGCAGAGAGGGAGAGAGACATCAATGTATGGTTGCCTTTCACTTGCCTCCAGCAATGGACCTGGCTGGAGACCTGGTCTGAAACCTGGTTATGTGCCCTGGCTGGGGAATTGAACCAGCGACCTTTGGGTTTGCAGGCCAGTACCTTATCCACTGTGCCACCAGCCAGGGCACAAGTATCTACTTTTTTATCTAACATATCCCAATGTGTACACAAATGCATTTTAAATAGAAACAAAAAACAAAAGCAAAGCTCATACATTCAACAAATATTTTATTAGGCACCTGCTCTGTGTCCACATGTTTGCAGGTGTCTAGGATGCAAGAAAATAAAAGTCAATAAACACAGACTTGCATGTACTTGGCTACATTTTCTATATATCAACCACATTCTTTACTTTTTTCAAACACTTTTCTCAAATTCACTTCCTCTACATTTATTCCAACCATTCCATCAGAAGTCTCTTATAGTCTGGTTTTGCCTCCATTGATACCATTCTCTCAAAGATTAAGAAAATAATGATGTTTTTGTCTTACTGAACTTTTTTCTGTCCTATTTTATTCACTTTTTAATTCTGTTTCCTATTTTTTAAGTTCTCTATTCATGTCTCAGAATTCTTTATCTCATCTCATACCTTAAACTTAGTTGTTCTTTAAAGTGTTGTTATAAACCCTGTTATATTTTCTCTTTAGTCATTTTTATCAAGGAGCAGTTGCATTTTAAAGAGTTCTCACTGTCACTCCTGTATGTCTGTGCCACAATTATATCTCAACTCTGCTTCCCCTGCTGTCCATATTTAAAATTCTATTTGGGTACCCTGCCGTATCTCAAATCCAATGAGATTATAGCTTTGATGTAGAGTCTGGGACATGTAGAGCTATATAAGGGCAAAATCGCTAACTGGGATGACGGCACACAGAGACAACTGTTCTGTATAGTCAGCCCCCAGCAAGATCATCTGCAAATGTTCCAAGGCATGGGTCCAATGGATATAGTCATTTTATGTAAATTCAGACAAGGAAAAACCAGTAATTCTGAAACACTATTAGGAACATGGCTTTCAGGAAAAGGGTAGAAATTTAGAAGCCTGTCTATCCTTAGCACATCTTCAAGTCATGGTTGGATATATGGAAAAATATAAAGCAAATAAAGAGAAACAGACAAAAAAGAGGATCCTAGACCAAAAAGCAAGGTCACAGAACAGATTACAAAAAGACTGATGGTCAGGCCAAAACCTAGCTAAAAGGATGTTGACAATCAGACTCTATGGTGCTGGAAAGAAAGAGAGGAGGTCAGGGAAACTCATGATGTAGGCTTCCAGGTTAATTTATGACACCTGTATGGTAAGGGCCAAATTGCTGATGAGGTTCCTGTGGGATTCCTACCTCACTGCACAGCTCATCCACACTGATACTGTCAACCAGGCGTTGAATCTTTAAAATCTCTATTGGATTAACATCTATGAGGCTGCTCTTTTTGAACTTTTATTACTCCCTAAATATTTCTTCTTAATCTTCCTTATGTGTTATTCCTCTTCTTACATTCGCAAATACTGGTTATTCCCTTGGATTCTATCTTTGGCCCTCTTCCTTTCTCTCTCTCCTCACCGTCCTCCCTGGGAAGACGGATTCAGTTTATTTTTATTGTAACTACCACTGTATCCTGATGATGTGTAATCCAGATCTGTAGTTCTGGTCTCTCCCTTAAGTTTCAGACTCATGTATTTAACTACCTTCTAGTTAAATCCATTTAGATGTGTGACTCGTCCTGTTCAAATACAGCATATTCAAAGTGGATCTGAAACTTTTTCCCTTTCTTTCCCCAATCTCACTTTTCCTTCTGATGTTTCCTATGTTAATTAATTGTAACATTATTTACCAAGTCATTCCAGGAATAAATTTGGACTCATACTAAACCATGTTCTCTCTCTCATCTGCACTGCCATCCCTCCCACAACATACAATCAACCAACCAATCTTACCAATTCTACCTTCTGATTATTTATCAGTCTCTTCATATACTCTCCTGGTCCTGTTCATCATAATTGTACACCTGGAATTCTTCACTCACTAAATCCCCATGCTCCCTGATTGCTGACTGGATTCTCCTCATTACATTTCTCTTCACACAGTCTGGGTATTGTGTCTGAAATTCAGATCTGGGCAGGTCACTCTCCTGCTTCTAGCTTTGCCAGAGCTCTTCATTGTTGATTGAACCAACCCAAGTTTTCTTAGGACAACTTAATGACTCTTTATGTCCAGACCCCTACCTGAGCCCTTAGTATCATCTCCTATTGCATCAGAATCTGAAGTTATGATTTATTTGTACCTACTTCTCATCCCCCAAACACATACCTCCTCCTATACTGATTATAATTTTACTCAATCTTCTAAGCTAGAAAAGAAATCAACATAGACTCCTTTGCCTTTCACATTAATAATCCCAATTACCAAATTCAGTTCTTTTTATGGTAGAATGCATTCCTCAAATCTAGATTTTTCATTCAATTCCTCTGAACTAAGAAAGCAATCTGGTGCCACAGAGGTTAACTTTCTTAGTATTGGATGGCCCCATTCTGTGTTATGGCTTTGGGTGATCCTGAAAATGACCCTAAAATTATTCTGGAGGAAAAGGACATATTATACATAAATCATATATGCTACCGGTAGGTACAAAGTAGGCATTTAGCTGATATATAATTAGCAGAAATTACACAGGAAGATATGTGGTCAGAATTACTCAACCACTGTTGATGGATATAGGCTAACATTTATCTCCCAGGTATTTTTGGCAGCAGAAGGGGTTAACATAACCTAAGGATGAGGGAAATTTTTTCCTTTGAGCAAAGAACCATGAAGAATTTATTATAAAATAAAAGGACATGACAAAATATTTATCATCTAAACAATCACAAAGTCACTTACACTTTCTTCCTGCGTACACAGTGGTGCCAATATGTAGAAAACATTTTGAAAATATCTTGGCTTTTAGGAAAAAATACAGCTGACCACAAAATTTAGGAAAAAACTCAGGAGAATTTTTCTTTCTAAAGATTTGATGTTACCTATATTTGATTTGACCAAAAACACCATTGAAAAATAGCATTTTGGGAAGCAGTATCTGTGAATGTTCTCTTACTTTCCCTTTTCTTCCTGCCAATTTAATAAAAAACAGCTCCAAATTCAAGTCTTAAATTGAATCCTGATAAAAAAACAACAACATGCTTTTAACAATTCAATAGCTTCTCAAGTGGTCCCTCAAGGCATGAACCTAACTGCAATATATACTGTTAATGAGAATGGGAAACTTGGAAACAGAGAAGTGAGCCTGCAGGAATTGAAGATGGTGTAAAGATGCCCTGTTTCACCATTTAAGTAGCAATTATAAAAAGTAACTGCTTGCAGTGTTCAGAAGAAAATTTTCTGCTTATTTTGTGGCAAAGTACAGATAGTTTACACCTTTCACCAGTTCATTTTGGGGGTCCTGCTTTTCACCACACCTTTTACTGGACATTTAATCATAAAGACTCAGATTTCACTTTTCACCAACATAGCTACCTACTCCTTTGGTGGCTTGCACTCTGGTCTGACAGCACATGCATAGTCAGGGTGTAATACAAGACGAGCCAGGCTGGGCCTTGCCGTAATCTTCTTTAAGTTGCATTTGCATCAAACACTCTGCGTCTAAAAGAGGGGGCTGCCTTTAATGTTGGCATGTTGATGATGGGGAAGAAAAAAGTGTCTGAGTTCTCCGAAAGGAGAACCTTATCTTGAGTGTAAGTTTGTTTGGAATGTCAGTAGCCAGCCTGAACAAAGAATTCCTTGTATGGTGAAGACGCCTTTTGAATTTGTTTTTTTCCACTGAAGATCTGAATCGAAGACAACAGTCTCAGGGGAGAAAACAAAGATAAGCCACTCTTCAGATCACTAGCATTTACAATTAATAGGATTTTTATTTTTCCTGGCGACCCTAATGGCAGGTATATGCCATTTTGATTCAATTATCTACTTTCAGCATTTTTCCCATACCACTAATTTAAGCAGTCTAGACAGTGCGGTTGCTCTCTGGTAACTGGGCTTCTTTCTGGGAATTGATTTTTTTTTTTTTTTGATCACCGTGGAAGTCTCAGCAGACCTGGATAACTCTTCCCACACACTTCCTTTGCCAGTATATTTCAATATCTGTGACGCCATAATAAATTAATACATCTGTATCATATTAATACTACATTAGAGCTGTGCAGCAGTAACACGATACAATAGCAACATTGCTAACCCCCTAAGACTTTCACATGGCTCTGCTGGACTAAAAGCATTACTGTCAGCTCCAGCTCACAGACTGTATGTCTGTGAAAAGGCAAAATAGACAGTGTCCAGGGTGCCTTTGAGTAGTATAAACTGTCTTGTTATCAACACCAACACTGCTGTCCAAAGATAAGGGAAGCAGACACTCAGGCTAGTTACTCTGTGAGCTCCGCATTTTTTATAATCCTAGGCGCTCTCCTCTTTAGCATTGTTGCTTTGTCATTTTCTGGGTAGTTGTTCATAAATCATTGCTAAATTGTTCATGACTCTGTGTTTCTTGCCAAAAGAGTATTTCACTGAATATTTGATAGGTTTTCCAAAATAATGTACTTGTAAAATGCTTGGATTTCAAATGTGCAAAATGGTAGGAAAAAACACAAAGAGGAAAAATTAAGACTATTCCTAAAAGTCAAGTTTGTTGGATGTATGTTTTGAACTCTAGGGGGTGGGGAGAGGTAGAAGAGGATAAAGGGTAGATAAATGGTGATGGAAGGAGGCTTGGGGTGGTGAACATATAATAAAATATACAGGTGATATGTTATAGAATTGTACACTCAAAACCTATATAATTTTATTAACCAATATCACCCCAATACATTCAATTAAAAAAATGTATAGCACAGATGCATGTCTTAGCGAGACCCTTTCTTTCTAGCCACCTTGTTAATTTTGTAGCTCTTCTTTCTGGTCAGGTCAAGTCATGGGACATTTCCTTTCTATAGATATTGACTCTTCTTTTCACAAAAGTTTCAAAAAAAAAGGAAAAGAAAAGAAAAGAAAGAAAAAAGGAAAGGAAAGAAAGAAAAAGAAAAGAAGAGAAAGAAAAATAAATATTATTACTTTTTGAGTTAAGTCTATTGTGTTATGAAAACATTACAAAGACTAACTAAAACATTTATGCTGCATTTGAAATCCACTCTCCTATACTTTTACCACCATAAATAAAAATCAAAAACAGCTGCTTACCTCTCTCTATTCCTTTTCACATCTTTGAAATATGTTGATAACTTTGCCTTTTTATATTTCTACATTGAATAGCACCAGTTCTTGTGACCTTTCCTCAGGGAGACAATTTTCCTACCATTTAATCACTTTCATTGCTCTTCTTTGGACCTGCTCCAAATTCTCTTTCCTTGGGTGGGCTCTCGGTGGTCATAGTGTTGCAGTATAGACTCCTAAACTGCCCTAAGTGGGAAGTTACTTTATTGGAGGCATATAGCGTAAACCTGATGTCACTCTATCTATGTGGCTACACCTCATTTTGTCCAATTCTACTATGTGAAAGTCTCGATATAACTGAAAAATTAACTCCACAAGAAGATTCACCATGGAAGAACTTCTAAAAAATACTCTAATATATTTTAAATATCATTTATTTTCCAAAATATATGTATGTACATCTTTTTAGAGAATATTTATCATGTCAGAGGAAGTAATATTAGTTCTCACATTCTTTCATTTATTCAAGAGTGTATGTCAAATGTCCAATACATTCTGATAGCCACTGGGAGATATGAAGATAAATACCTGATCTCTCTTGTTTTGTCTTCTTACCTTAAAGAGTGAATAGCACAGGGAGGTAGTGTGTGAATAGTTTAGCCTTTCACTCATGTCTGTGAAAACTATGGCCCTACCATGTAGTTGCTGCAAATCATCAGTACATGCTTCCTCCAAACTACAATTTCCTCATCTTTAAAATGAACAAATGACAATTGCTATCTCCTGGAGAGGGACAAAGTTTAAATAAAAAATACATGTAAATAGTGTGACAGAGAAGCTTATTATATTTCAAGGCTTTTCATGTAGCAGTCAGTTTTATTTATTGACTGAATTAATACATAAAGGAATTAATAAGTAAAACACATGGAAGCTGATTATTACAATACAGTTTAATAAGCACAGTAATAAGATGATGAACAAAGTCTCATAGGAGAACAGGGGAGAAAAAGACTAATCCTACTTGTGGAGCCTGTAGGAGACATACAAGAAACAATATTTAAATGATATAATTAATGACAAGGAGACATTTGCTATGTGAAAAATATGGGGAAGGGCATGCCAGACAGAAGAAAGAACATATGTTCAGACATTGAAATAAAAGTAAATATGGCAGGTGAAGGAATTGTGAAGGTCAGGTGAATTCTGAATGGAAGTAATGGGCTGGGGAAATAGGCTAGGGTCAGAGATGAAGAGTCACAGTGCATTTTTAGAATTCACTTTCTAGGAAATGGGGAGATAGTGGAATAAAATTCCAAGAGATTTTGGGAATAATTATTAGTAGCATAATTGGCAATGGTGTGAAGGATATAATTGGGTGAAGGAAACTGCCAGCAGAGAGACCAGTTGTGAAATGCAGTCTATTGAGGTGATTCAGGGATAAGATGAGTATGGTTTGAATTAACAGAGACAGTGGAATAGGGTGGAGAACTCAAATCTGAGAGGTATTTCCTTGTATAAAATTAATCAAATTTGATGAATGATCATTTAGAGCTATTAATGAGGAAGGTAGAGAAGTATATGGTGATATTTTCTAGGTTAGAAGATTGGATGAAATAACAAATATAGGAGGATGAGAAATGGATAAAAATAAATCATGAGTTTAGCTTTAATTAAACAGTGTAAGGTTTTCTCTGCAGAGCTGGAAACTAGAATCTGTGGCTTGAAAGAAATGTTCATAACAGAAATGTGATCTTGCAAATTGTTAACATAGAAATAGTACCTGAAGTTTGGGTATGAGTGTTGTTTGGGAACTTTTGTGGTCCCTACCTCATTGCCATATGTAATCCATATCATACTTACAAAAAATGTTCTTTTTTCAAATGTAAATGAACTTAGACTTCTTCCTTTGGTGTAATTTAATCTTGTGTGTGTGTGTGTGTGTGTGTGTATAACTGCCATTAATTAATTTAACATTTAATTCTGTTTCCAAGAGATTAGCCCCTTTATTAAAGGTGTGCTTGTCTTCAAAACCACTTGTGAAAAGGGACTTGACACAGAAGTATAGGACCACAATCAGTGCACTCTATTCCTTGAAGCACAGATGACAGGAATATGTAGGAATACTGGACTTCATTACATGAGCAGGGCACCTCATGGGAGGAATGATAACTGCTTGGAATGTCACTGTAAATAAAAACAATAATTAAAGATCCAATTGGCACTATTTAGAACATTCAATCACTCAATCAGTTTTGTTGCTCCCAAAATCTGGGTATATTCCAACCCACCTCCTGTGTCTTCCGAGCTGCAGTAAAGGATCACATCTGACCCTGCGAGTGTTGAACTGCTCTCTCAAGGTCGTCCCAGCAATCTCACATCCTTTGTTCAGCTGTCATAGGACTGAGCAGCCAAAGAAGTTCAGAGCCATTATAAGCTGTTGGCTTCTGTTAATCAGCTATAATCATGCATAGGATTCTTTCAAATAGCATCACTTCTAAATTATTAATACACAATATTTAGAGTGTTAATTTAAAAATTTTTTAAATTTCCTTACATTTTTCTAATTTAAATAAATCTACTTTCTAAGACTTCCTTTTAATATATTAAAATTGTCTTTAATAAAGTTACAGACATTTTAAGATTTTTAAATAAATTAATGCATTCTGTCTTTTTGGTAATAACACGTATATTTCTCCTTACAGATCTTTAACTCTGAGAACAATTTTGCATAATTACTTAGTTATCAACTTTAAGACTATTCTTTGTGAAGAGCAGAGATGCCAAATAGTAATTTAAATTTCATGTTTGTAATTTCTTACTTTTTGCCCAAGAACTTTAGAAACCTAATTATTTAGCTCATGATGCTTCCATGGATTAACCCACATCTGTTCCATAAATCTAGAAAGATTCCTGAGAATTGTCCAGTATTTTTATGGGAATACATAATAGACTAAGCCCAAGCCTTTTCTTGTATACGTGTGTGTGTGTGATATATGCAAGCATACCTTGGAGATACTGAGGGTTTGGTTCCAGACCAAGTCAATAAAATAAATACCATAATAGAGCCACACAATTTTTTTGATTTCCCAGTGCATATAAAAGTTGTATTTATACCCTTTACTAGTCTTTTAAGTGCACAATAGTGTTATGTCTAAAATAATGTATTATTTATAGTTTAATTACATACTTTAGTGCTACAATTGCTAACCATGTTTTGAACCTTCAGCAAGTTCGGAACCTTTTTGTTGGTGGCAGGTCCTGCCTGGGTGTGGTGACTTCTGACTGAACAGGGCTATGGCTAGTGAAGGTTGGGGTGGCTCCGGCAACTTCTTAACATAAGACATCAGTGGGGTTCAGTGTATTGAATGACTATATCTTTCATGAATGATTTCTCTCTGGCATGCAATGCTGTTTAATGGCATTTTACTCACAGTAGAACTTGTTTGAAAATTGGAATCAAATCCTCTCAAGCCCTGCCCCTGCTTTATTTATGTTTATGTGATACAATAAATCTTCTGTTTTCATGTTAACAATCTTCACAGCATCTTCAGCAGGGGTATTCCATCTCAGGAAACCACTTTCTTTGTTTCTCCATAAGAAGCAATTTATTTTATGTTAAAGCTTTATCATGAGACTGTAGCAAGTTAGTCACATGTTCAGGCTCCATTTCCAAATCTAGTTTTCTTGCTATTTCCACCACATCTGGAGTTACTTCCTCCACTGAAGTATTAAACCCCTCAAAGTCATCCATGAAGGTTGGAATTAATTTCTTTCAAATTCCTGTTAATGTTGATATTCTGACCTTTTCCTGTGAATTGTGAATGTTCTGAATGGCATATAAAATGGTGGATCTTTTCCCAAAAGCTTTCAACTTACTTTGACAAGATCTTTCAGAGGAATCACTATCTATGGCAACTATTACCTTACAAATTATATTTTTTTAAATAATGAGACTTGAACTTTAAAACTACTCCTTGATCCAGGTGCTGCTGAATGGATGTTGTGTTAACAGGCATGAAAACAACATGAACCTCCCACATCCCCATCAGAGATCTTGGGTGACCAGGTACATTGTCAATGAGCAGTAATATTTTGAAAGGAATCTTTTTTCCTAAACACTAGATTTCAACAGTGGTCTTAAAAATCCAGTAAACCATGTTGTAAACAGATGTGCTGTCATCCAGGCTTTGTTTTTCCATTTATAAGTACAGGCAGAGTAGATTGAGCGTAATTCTTAAGGGCCCTTGGAATTTCAAAATGGTAAATGAACATTGGCTTTAAGTTAAAATTACCAGCTGCATTAGCTCCAAAGAGAATTTGCCTGGCCTGCGAAGCCAGGCACTGACTTTTTCTAAATATAAAAGTCCTAGATGACATCTTTCATTAGAAGGCTACTTTGTGTGTATTGAATAAATTATGTTGTTTAGTGTAGCCACTTTCATTAAATATTTTAGCTAGATCTTCTGAATAACTTGGTGCAGCATCTACATCAGCACCTGCTGCTTCACCTTGCACTTTTATATTTTTTCAACCTCATGAACCAACCTTTGATAGTTTCAAAATTTCTTTTGCAGCTTCCTTACCTTGCTCAGCTTTTATAAAATTGAAGAGAGTCAGGGCCTTGCTATGGATTAGCTTTGGCTTAAGGGAATGTTATGGCTGGTTTGATCTCTATCCAGGCCACTAAAACTTTCTTCATATTAGCAATATGGCTTTTCACTTTCTTATTCACGTGTGTACTGGGGTAACACTTAATTTTCTTAGAGAACTTTTCCTCTGAATTCACAACTTGGCTAACTGTTAGGTTCAAGAGGCCTAACTTTCAGTCTATCTCAGCTTTCAACATGCCTTCCTCACTGACTTTAATAATTTCTAAGTGTTTGACTTAAAATGAGAGATGTATGACTGTTCCTTTCATTTGAACACTTAGAGGCTATTGTAGAGTCATTAATTGGCCTAATTTCAATATTGTTGTACACGAAGGAACAGAGATGCCAGGGACAGGGAGAGAGATGAAGGAATGGTGAAGCAGTCAGAACACACAATTTTTTAATATATTTATTTATTTTGCTATTACATTTGTCCCAATTTTTCCCCTTTGCCCCCTTCCACCTAGTACCCCATTTTCTCCAGCAATGCCCCCCTTAGTTCATGTTTATGAGTCATGCATATAAAGAACACATAGTTTTTATCAATTAAATTTGTTGTCTTATATGGGTGTGTTTCATGATTCCTCCAAACAGTTACTTTAGTAATATCAAATATGACTAATCACAGATCACCATAACAAATGTAATAATAATAAAAATGTTTCAATTGCTACAAGAATAATCAAAGTGTGATACAGAGGCTTGAAGTGAACAGACATTGGGAAAATGGTGCCAATCATGCAGGGTTGCAACAATAAAGAAAGGTATAGTATGTCTGTCTGTTCTTTACAGAGGCACCTACTAGATCTAAAAAGGGTAATCAGAGAAATCAACAATTAAATTTTTACTGGTATTCAATACTCTACTTAATTTAACCCAGGCCTTAATGAGTAATATAAAATGAAAAAAAAAAAAAAAATCAGAGATTTTCTAAGAAGACCTGGGTCAAATTTTTCAAATACGCTATTACTTTTATTCATTCATCCTTTAACATGTATTTATTGAATACTATGTACTGAGCATTCTACTACATGACAAATATATGCTTACTCTATATGTACCTTTGAGCAAGTTACTTAACCAAGAACTTCAGCTTCTGGACCTGCAAAAATAGGAAAAATAATGCCTTCATAAAGGGTTGGAAAGACTGAGAATTTCAGGGCACATATGTGGGCCCACTGGTTCCCAGTTCACAAGCTTGGGTCATCTTCTGAAGCAGGGAGGACTAAATAAAAATCTTCCAGACCAGAACATAGGGAAAGTAATTGATGTTGGACTTTGGAGTCATGGTTATTTGTATATTTGCAATAAATAAAAGGAAGGTGGCATGAGGAATGACAACAGCATATTTTCGCAAGGAACTTAGGACAAAACTATGTTAAAATCCTGAACCTGCCTAATTTTTAGCTGATTGACTTTGTGTTGTTCATTGGTGCTCTCTGAGACTCAGTTATCTCATCTGTTAAATTGAATAATAGTATTGACAACATAAAATTGTTAAATTAAATGTGATGATCCTTATAAAGAACATTGCAGAACAAATAAATGGAAGCATATACCACGTTCATGGTTGGGAAGACCTAACATCATTAAAATGTCCATACTACCCAAAGCCATCTACAAATTCAATGCAATCCCTATTAAAATACCAATATCATATTACACAGAATTAGAACAAACACTTGAATTAGAAAATTCACATGGATTCAAAAATGACCCTGAATAGGTACAGCAATCCTGAGAAAAAAGAACAAAGTAGGAGGAATCATGATACCTGATACCAAGCTATTTTACAAAGCCATAGTAACCAAAACAGTCTGGTACTGGTGCAAGAACAGACAAACAGATCAATGGAACAGAATAGAGAGCCCAAAAATAGGCCCAGAAATAAGCCCAGGACTCTATGGGCAACTAATATTTGACAAAGGGGGAAGGAACATAAAATGGAATGCAAATTGCCTCTTCAATAAATGGTTTTAGAAGAACTAAATAGGCAAATGCCAAAAAAAAAAAAAAAAAGAAAGAAAAAAAGAAACTAGACCACCAACTTACACCATACACCAGTAAACTCAAGATGGATAAAATACTTAGACATAGCAGTGCCACCATAAAAGCCCTAGAGGAAAACATAGGCAAAAAATTTCAGATATCCCATGCAGCAAAATTTTCACTGAAATATCTCCCAAGGCAAGGGAAATAAAGGAACAAATAAGCAAATGGGACTGCATCAAACTGAAAAGTTTCTGCTCAGCCAAAGAAAACATCGAGAAAGTAAAAAGGGAACCAACTGATGGGAAAATGTATTTGCCAATGACACCTCAGACAAGGGTTTGATCTCCAAAATATATAAAGAGCTAATATGACTCAACACCAGGGAGACAAACAACCCAATTTAAAAATGGGCAAAGAACCTGAACAGGCACTTCTCCAAGGAAGGCATACAAAGGGCCCATAGGCACAAGGAAGAATGCTCAACATGACTAATCATCAGAGAGATGCAAATTAAAACTACAATGAGTCACACCTGTCAGAATGGCCATCATCAACGAAAACAGCAAGTACTGGTGAGGATGTGGGGAAAAGGGAACTCTGGTGCACTGTTGATGGGAATGCAGACTGGTACAGCCACTATGGAAGACAGTGTGGAATTGCCTCAAAAAATGAAGAATAGAACTGCCTTATGACCCAGCAATTCCACTACTATGATTATAGCCAATGAATCCTGAAACACTAATTCAGAAGAACCTATGCAACCCTATGTTTATAGAAGTGCTATTTATAATAGCCAAGTGCTGGAAACAACCTAAGTGCCCTTCAGTGGAAGAAAGGATCAAAAAACTTTGGTACATTTATACAATGGAGTTGTATGCAGTAGAAAGAAAGAGAGAACTCCTACCATTTGTGATAGCATGGATGGAACTGGAGAGAATCATGCTTAGTGAGATAAGCCAGGCAGCAAAAATTAAATACCACATATTCTCACTTAATGCAGGAGACTAATGAACAAACCAATAAGCAAACAAAACAGAATCAGAGACATGAATACAAAAACACACTTTCAGTGTGCAGAAGGGAGGGGGTGGTGGTGGGAGAGAAGGAGAAGGAGGCCAAGGGGAACAGTTTACTCAAGGAACTAGCATGGATGACCCAGGGACAGGAGCAACATGTGGGATTGACTGGGGATGGGGAGTGGATAAGGAGGGTGGGGAAGGGGAGGGCAGAGGGGGAAAAATGAGATGAATGTAATATAACAACAATAAAAAGTAAATTAAAAAAAAGAATATAGCAGAATAGGTGGCAGTAATTATTGTTGTTGTTGTTACTGTTATTATTGATAAGAATTCCTTGAAAGCTCTACTAGTTTGTCAGTTATGTAGCCATCTGACCTTTTAATCATGCTTTATTATTATTATTTTTTTTTATTTAATGTTGGAGTGATATAATTGTGGGAAAATTTGAACAGTCCATGTCTAATAAAAATTATTTTCCAGAAACTTCTTTTTTTCTTGAAGGAAGAGTGACTATAAGAACAATCCCTGAATGGAACAACTATGCATTTGTATATGCAGGCAAGATCATACATAGACTTACCGTTGGATCTCTAGGTGGGATAAAATAATGCTTTTCTACTTAAGATTTCAAGGCTTTCTTTAAATAAGTTCATGGACTTTCTAAAGTAAAGGAAATGTGATTTCCTCTGAATTAAAAAAAAATAGTATGTTCTTCTGTTTTATCTTCTTAACCATTACTTGTTCATCTATTCTTATTTTAAAGTCAGTTTATAAAAGGACTATTTATTTTACTATGCCAGCATTCTGTTCTTCTTCATGCATGCATTGCTTATCTACAGAAAATGATAGGAAACCCTTCATGTGAGAGGTTTAGTGGAAGTAACATTTTATCTGTGATGATGGAAAGATAATCCACATGTGAAAGCACT
Source organism: Noctilio leporinus (assembly GCA_004026585.1). NCBI lineage: Eukaryota > Metazoa > Chordata > Mammalia > Chiroptera > Noctilionidae > Noctilio > Noctilio leporinus. The sequence goes on from PVIW01001582.1 coordinate 268,477, forward strand.
TGGGGCTTCAGCTTTTTTTGAGTGACAGAAGCATAATAGAATCCCCTCAACATTAACATTCTACAATAACACAGCATTGTCATCCTTTGTCTGATCCTGGCTCATACTAATCTGACTCACTGTTTCCAATTCTTAACAAAAACTAGAGAAATACACCTCAAAGCTATTATGTGGAAATGGATTAGGGATAGCTCTAAATCTTTAAACAAATCCTTAATTATATAAAAGTTCTATTTATATACTTCTCAAGGGATGTTTATGGACAGGATGAAAATTAAGAATCTAGATCTCACAAGCAATTTGCATGTCTAAATCCTGTATATATTTTGCTTCTTAAAGTATTAGCCTTTTCTGTCCTTTCTCCACATGTGATATTTTGTCTTCTTAATGGTGTTCTGCAGACTGTTTTAAGAATGCTGAGAGGAAAATTCTTTATCCATTTGAATTTGAATGAAGGACATCATGTCATCTTCCATTATCTCCTGATGTTTCACTTTAAAAAACCAAGGCCATTACCTTTTGTTATGATCCAAATACAGCTATAATTTGGCAGTTTTTGAAATAGGAGGAATTTGTCAGCCATTTCTTCCCATGTCTCTGTCAGTGCCCACCTCCTAGGAGCTGAGAACTCCCGTATTGCTCCCTTGCTATCCTGAATGCTTGTCCTATGCACTAAATATTTTCCAGGCAGTACTCTTGCCTCCAAAGCCATCTTTCTGTCTTTGTACCCATCGAATCTTAACCATCTTGGTGCTTGTTTTCTCAGCTTTCTACTCCTAATCAGTGCTCAGGGAGGCAGTGTGGTAAGAATAGAAAAAACACTGGGCTGGAGTTAAGAGATTTGAGTCCAAGTTCTGGTCAAGGCTTGTGGTGTGCTCACCGGGGCCAGGTGCTGTGTTAAGTGCCTGCCATGTGATCTTGCATTCAGTTTTCACAAAGAGTCCCAGGAAAACAAGTACAGGAGGGTTATTCATTTTCCTAAAGTCCAAAGCTGACAAGAGTGGGAACCCGGGTTCTCATTGGAGTGATCCCTCTCTCCAGAGTCCATGTGTTTAATAACTAGGCCTAGTGCCACCAGCTCACCCTATGGACTTCTCTTAGACTCGAATTCAAAAAGATACATGCATTTTCATATTCATTGCAAGGTTATTTACATCTCTTGGCCTCAGTTTCTACTGTCAAATCAGAGAGGTCAGAGAATAGCAAACATCACTTTCCACTATAAAACTGCAGAGTTCTATGGAAGAACCCAATTGATTGAAGCAACTTACATTTAAGGCTTGACTTATAAGTGCTTTTTAAGTATATTTTAAAATTTAAGTATATTTTAAAATTATTTTTATTGAAGTAAAATTGATAAACAACACTATACAGTTTCAGGTATACAACATAATGATTCAATATTTGTATATATTATGAAATAATAAGTGCAGTCTATCTCCACCATAATTATAATTTTTTTCTTTTGATAGGTAGTTTTAAGATCTCTCTTACCAACTTCCAGATTTGCTGTACAGTATTAACTAGCCACCACTCTGTGTATTATATCCCCATGACTTATTTGTTTTATACTAGAAGTTTGGACATTTTGATCCCCTTCACACATTTCACCCACCTCCACCTCTTGCCGATGGGAAACCCCAAATTGTTATAGACTTCATATGAAAGCAAGATGAAATGGTATTTGTCTTTCTCTGTCTGACTTATTTCACTTAGCATAATGTGCTCAAGGTCCATCTGTATTGTCCATCTTGCAAATGGCAAGATTTCATTATTTTTTTGTGACTAAATTTCATATGTATACATATATATATACACGTGTGTGTATATGTATGTGTGTGTGTATATATATATATATATACACATATATAATATTTTCTTTATACATTCAACCATCAATGAACATTTAGGTTGTTTCCATGTCTTGTTTATTGTAAATAATGTAAGTAATGCTGTAATGAATATGAAAATGCATGTAACCTTTTTAATTAGATCTTTTGTTTCCATCAGATAAATACCCAGAAACAGAGTTGCTGGATCATGTGGTAGTTCTATTTTTAAGTTTTTGAGAAACCTTATGTAATTCCGAGGGCACTGTACCAGTTTACATTACCATTAACAGCAGTTTTTTTGTTTTGTTTTGTTTTGTTTTTTGCCTGAAGACAAAGTGCATGAAATAAGATTGTTTGCTAACATCAAATGCTGTTAATGTTGGTAACAATCTCCCTTTGTATGGCCATCAGAGGGTGTGCAATTGTCAACTGATAACTGAACTAAATATAGGCACACCTATGATCATGCAATACAATCTAAGATTTTGACTTTGCTGCATGTAGAGAAATCCCAAAGTATTAATGGCTTACATAAAACAGACATTTATTTCTTTCATCTAAATGTTCCAGAAGCTGAGGTACCTTGGTCATCCATATTCCTTCTATATTTCAACTTCATCATCTTAGCTCATAAGCTTTCATCCTTGAAATCAACTCATGATCTTAGGTGACTGTATTTAATACAGAAGGAAAGAGAAGTCCACAAATACTAAAAGCTTTTCTCCCATTGAGTCAGCTGCCTTTAAATAGATTTTGTTGAAGACCCATCAAGCACTTCCATTTAACTCTTCCTATTATATGTCTTTGGCTAGAACATGTGGCCAATCTTAACACCAAAGTAGGCTGGAGTGTGCTATCTTTTAGCTGGGTACTTTGCAATCCAGAATAAAATGGACTATGAGTGGTGAAAGGGAATCTTGGTAACCATCTATGAGATATTTACAGAAAGAATAATATAAGTGACACAGACAAATCACATTTGGAAGGTCTTTAAGTAGAGTTAATAGAGCTTGGTGATTGATTGAGTGTGGAGGGCAAAAATGATGAAAGAGTCAAAGTCAATGAGTAAATTGAAGTGACAAAGTAGCTGGAAGTAACATTTTAAGACAAACATAAGAAATTGATTACATGGAGGAGATGATCAATAACTTTGTGGAAATTCACATATGTGAAGAGGAATCACAAAGAAAATGGTAGGAGAAAGTTGGATATTCAGGACCAGCATTCAGTAAATTTATTTGAGTTAGAAATATGTAGATGTATGAACAGCTGATGTTATAGGTAGTAGCTGAAATAATTAGAATTGGTAAATTCACCTGGAAAGAGTGTGAATAATAAGAAGAGTCTAGATTAGGACTCAGCTGCTGGGAAACAACTACATTTAAATATAAGGAGAGAAAGAAGAGCCAATAAAGAATCAGAGAGCTAGGAGGAAAATCAGGAGAGCTTGGGATCATTTAAGCCAAATTAAGAGTTTCAAGTAGAAGGAAATGGATAACAGTATTAAATCTACTGAGGAGCAAAATATGAACTGAAGAGGTGTTTTATTATTTTCATTGATTTGCGAATGTTGTACCATCCTTGCATCCTTGGGATGAAACCCACTTGATCATGGCGTATGATCAAAAAACTTTGGTAACTTTACACAATGGAATACTAAACAGCAGAAAGAAAGAAGGAACTCCTAACCTTTGCATGGAAGGAACTAGAAAGTATTATGCTTAGTGAACTAAGACAAATACCGTATGATCTCACCCATTTCCAGACAATAATGAACAAAACAAACACATAAGCAAAACAGAACCAGATACATGAATACAATGAATAGACCTTTAGTGGGCAGAGGGGAGGTAGGTATGGGGAAGAGGAGGCAAAGAAGGGGAGCAGTTTAGTCAAGGAACTAGCATGGAAGAATCATGAACATGGACAACAAGTGGGATGGACTTTGGGGGGGAGCGGGTGGGTAGGGAAGGGGACAGAGGGAAGGAAAAAGGGGATGGATGTAATAAAACAATAAAAATTAAATTAAAAAAAAAAGAATTCCAGTTAATTGCTTTATTTTCTCTGTGGAGTAGCCACCAAATTCATTTTCTGAGAAAAAGGGGACAAGAGTTGGAAAGTGTGGAGCAGTCCGAAAAGACTCTGAAGAATGTGTGAGAGTATTGACCAACAACACACAAGGCATGCAATAGGCAGGCATGGTTAAGATCAAAGACCTCAAAGGGCTACAATCCTCTTCCTCTCCTATTACTTCATTACACATACGTGTTTCCATTTCTTGTTAGTGTTTTCTTAAGTGTTTCATATTTTTATTTCTATTAGATTTTTTGAAATAATATTTCAACTAGTTATTGTCAATGTAAAATAAATCTATTTTAATTTTATATATTAATTTCCATTCCTTCATGTTAAAATTTGTTATCTGGAGTTGTTCAGATAAAAAATACCTCTACAAAAAAAATACCTCTGTAAATAATCCCTCCTTTCTAAAACATAGTTCTCATTATTTTCCCCCTTTATTCAGTGACTACAACTTCTGAAAAATAATGAATAAGAAAGGTTACAGAAATAATCATTTTCTTATTACTGACTTTAATAGGAATGTCTCTAGTGTGTCACTATTTATTAGGATTTATTTAAGCATATTTATTGAACATTTCTCATGTGTAGTCATTGTGTTAGGTACTGGTTATATTGTGATAAAATAATTTGATATTTTTGATGTTATAGAAATTAAAGTCTTAAGGAAAGATATAAATCTTTAAAAGTTATATAGTACCATAATTATAACTTATAATAAGGATTATGGATAAAAAATAGAGTGCAGCTATGAGAGAAAAATATGTAAGCCCTAATTTAGATTGGAGGGTCAAGAAATTATTCTCTGAAAAAGTTACATTTAAGTTAAAACGTAAATGGAGCCAGAGTTATAGAAAAATCAGGTCAAGGAGTCAGGGTAAGGAGTTAATCAATGTAGATTATTAAATGAGTTTACAGATTGAGATTACTTTGTATAATGGAAGACATACAGTGCTTAATAAATGTTAAACCTACATATAATTTTAAGTGATAACTTGAAACCTTTCCTATGTTAAGCAAACTTTTATGATTCGTTTATTGTTTTAAAAAATAAGAGTAATATTAAAATGTTATTAATAGGCCCTACAGTTGTAACTTGAAATGATCATATGGTTTTTCTCATTTTAATTGTGAGCGTAGTAAGTTATGTGAACTATCCATTCATTTCAAGAATTAATCTCATTGGACCATAATTTTTAAATTAAATTTTAATTTAATTGGCTTGGAACTTAAAAATTTTGTAAATATATTAAGTTTTAAGAGGCTTTTTGGTTATTGTTTGTTGGGGTTCATTTGGTGTATTTATAAGATGTATCATTACCAATGTAATGATAATTTTATAAAATCAACTAGAATTGTTTTAAATTTTATTTATTGTTATAGAATTCTTTTATTATTTTTTATTTTTATTTTTTATTTTTTATATTTTTTAATTTTTTAGAAGGTTTTATTTCATTATTTTTAGAAAGAGGGGAAGGGAGAGAGGCAGAGAGGGAGAGAGACATCAATGTATGGTTGCGTTTCACCTGCCTCCAGCCACAGACCTGACTGGAGACCTGGTTTACAACCTGGTCATGTGCCCTGGCTGGGGAATCGAACCTACAACCTTTGGGTTCACAGGCTGGCACCGGCGCCTTATCCACTGTGCTACCAGCCAGGGCAGAATTTTTTTAATGTTTAGAAAAAGCTTCACCAGCATATGAAGTTTTCAAATAACAAGCCCATGAAAACATTTGAGCTTTGTGATATTTGGAAACATACATTTCTTTGACAATTTTATCAATTATTTTTGGCTATATGTTTATTAAGATCTTATGGTTTTGTTTTTTTTTTTTAGTCAGTTTGGGTAATTCATGTTATTCTAATTTATGTAACCATTAGTTCTCCACTGGATTATTTACAACTAAGTTCTAACTGTTGTTTATTCCAGTTCACTCTTTTTGTAATCAGTATGGTTGGCGTGATCTCTCAGAACTGTCATTTTAATTAACTTACTTCTCTGAAAACCCTTGAGTGACTCTCCATTTCTCTCAAGATATGAGTCAGGAGTCCCATCGTTATTTCTAAATTTACATCAATTACCTTTCTCTCCTTTTATTTCAAATCCCAGAATACACTAGGTTCACCCTCCCTCTGGGCATCTGCCTGTGTTTTTTTCCTCTAGCTAAAATTTCTTTCTATTTTTGTTTCCCAAACTCTGGGTAACTTTCCTTGCCCTTCAGGTTTCTTCTTCAGAAAGTTCTCCCCAACTCAAGGTGTACTATGTGCTCCTCCTATGGAAAACATGTATCTATTAAAAGACGACGAGAGAATATTTGGTCACCTATGGCTGTCTCACACAAATGACTATAAGAAAATTGAGAGGGAAAGCATTGCTTTATTCATTTTTGTATTTCCAGTGTCTGAAACAAAGGCTGTTGCATAGAAAGTACTCATTAAACAAATATTCATTCTGTGTTGAATACATGGCAGGTGTGAATAACACCTAATTACATTGAAATTTTTAACAACTTACACTTTTTTAGCCTTTTCAAAGTATATAGCTTAGTTGCCCTAAATATAATGCTTTTTATCTTTCCCCACTCAAATATCATCATTCTATATAATATTGAATTTAATTATGTAATTATATAAACAAGTGCAACTGGCATGAAATATGGTTGACTCTTGCTAGTAATAAAACCTTGAATCTTGCTAGGCATGTAGCTGGACACATGAGAGCAGACAGTTTTCTAGCCAAGAGGACAGGGTTGGGCAACATTTGTTCATTTGTAAATTGATTACAGAGAAGTTCCTTATAGTTTTAATAAGATATGGGGACAGCTCACAATTTAGAAATAGTTGAAGTTTTTTGTATGTTGAATGAGTTGGATCCTAAAACATATTTTGTCATCAAGATAAAAAATGGTTAAGAATCACAAGATTGGCAAAAAGTCCTAATTAACTTGGAAGTTGTACTAATACTACACTATTAGAGCCTGATTTTTTTTTTTTTTTTTTTAATTTTGGTCCAAGGAGCTTGGGACTATAAAATAGAAGAAATCATATAAAGAAAACTTTCTTTTGGTACAGGACAGGCTCTGGGAAGATTTCCACAATATAGAAAAAAGAGTGTATTTATGAACCCAGATGCTTCTGCACATTTTTTCCAATGGCCTATTCCATCTCTGTCTTGAGTATTCCAAAATATTTTATTTTCTGAAATTATTTGGAAGGTCCTGTTTATAGAATTTATTTCCTTTTTTATATCTAAACTGGGTGTAAGTAGAAAACTTCTGTTTTGGCAAATATTTGGCCTGCATATTTTGAAACTTGTCTTTGGAATCATTCACTCTGTTGCTGCCAAATTTTATTTGGAGGGTTCAGAACTCAAGTCCCCTGCTAAAGGGATGAGGAAAACTAGATGGAGCTGATTTACAGTTTTACTAATTGCTTTTTAGTTATCCACCTTTCTCTGCAATATTAACCTATTAGATTATATCTATGTCTCCATTTTCACATATTGCTCTAAGATAATTTATCTCACAATAAATGCCTTTTGAAAAACTTATGCAGATATCTACCAGGGAACTCTTTGCTGGCCAGAATCACTCTCTCTCTTTCTCTTTCTCTCTGTCCCTCTTTTTCTCTCTCTGCCTCTTTCAGGAATTAAGAATTATCATATTGATTCAGGTTTCGTGGATATTTAACTGGATAATTACCTACAGATGGACTTTAAATTTGTGTCAATACTGATAAAAACTGCATTTATGAAAGAAAGAGCCAAAACTAAAGAGCCTTTCTAAGAAAACAGTTTAAAAACAAAGCAGACATGCAGAGAGAAACAGATATAAAATGTGGTTACAAAGAGAGAAAAAAAAAGGCAGAGGCTAGCTGATGACATTTGGATCACTTTATTCCTTTGAGATTCTCTAATATCTTTTCAGTAGACTTGCTAGTTTGCACAGTTTAAGCAGGTATATGTTCCTTGCAACTAAATGATTTTTTGGCTCATTCTTTGTACCATATTGAGAATTTGAAAACAAGTAAACTTTCAGATGGAAAATGTGACTCATGGAAGAGACGTGGTGAAGAATGAGAAAAACATTGCCACCTCCACCCCCACTCCTGCTTTTGATATCTTTTTCCTTAGAAATTGTAGGGCTCATGCTCCATAGCAGGCAGATATCAAGGTCAGAAGTTTGCCTTTTACGCTGTCATTCTTTCTTGTTATTCATTCTCTGACTTACAGAAGCACTGCCTTCTTTCCTTGGTACTTAGGGACCCATTCTCTTATCTCTCTCCCTCTTATTATAATCAATTTCAGAAAAGCATCTGATGCATTTATTTACACAAAGAGACATGTCATTTTAAAGCTATCTCTGCCTCTCTCATTGTTTGTACATGTATGTCTGAGAATTTCCCTTTTAATGGCATTCAAAATGTTAAGATTTAAAATAAACTTCAAATTGTGAAATTTTAGCTGGTAAAGGGACTTGCATTTTGTGGGCAACCTAAACACATTTGAAATCACACTGCAGAGATGATTGTCTCCTCAGTTTCCACGTTACTCTGATGTGAGTATGTCTGTGACAGTGTGTGGAATGTGAATATTTGAGGAGAGACCACCCTGCCTGTTTGGATTAGTGTCTGTATCTATTTTAACAAGTATGGTGCCTGGGAGTTCAGTTATTATGAGTTCAATTCTAGTTAAGGGTTCTACATACATTTCAAGGGTAAAGGGTAAAGTACTTGAAATCTTTTCTCTATGTTTCCTAAGGCTCTTTGAAACATAATATTTTCTCTTAAGTGGACATGTCTTCAAAATGAGCCAGCTAGTCGACAGATAGCTTGCATATGCTTATGGATAAGTATATTCATAACATACAAGTACTCAAAAATGCCAGAATTGTTTCCTCAAAATTCAATTTTGCATAGTTCTGGTAATTAACTCACTGTTGAGGCCTGCATAAATTTGAATTGCTTCAGTTTGCAATTTCCAAGCTTCTAAAAAACTTGAATGGAGATCAAACAAAAACTCTCAACCTCATTAATGCCAATGATAGTGTAAGAACAACTCCATTTTTTACCATCATCTAATTAATAAAATCATATGGATTTATAAGTAGTTCTGTCAAATCTAAGAATATATGTATCCTCAAACTTGAAATAATCTGCAAGATGACAGAAAAAAGTCTGAGGAAATTTGTTTTTTTGCTAAACTCATTCAGACTCAACTTAATCCTGGTGTGCTTAAATTCGTTTATTTTAAGGTATCATGTCACAGCCTCCTGCTACTGAATAATGATGCCAAAGAAGATTTACTAGAATCTTTTTTTCTGGAAAATGATGCACAGTAGATTCACAAAAACCCAGGTGAGATAACTAAAGATCAGGACTTTATTTCAAGCCTGATCCTTGACTCATGATAGAATTAATTATACATTTTGTTTTGAAATCTTTCCATTTGAAAAACAGGATAATAACATTAGCAGTGTCCATAAATGTCCAAGGAATTGTAATAATGGGTAATATGATGAGTTTGACCTTAACCCAAACTCAGGGACCTTGTTTTTTATTCTAACACTACTGTGTTAATGCAGACTGCTGTAACAAAATTCCATAGGTTGAATGGCTTATAAACAACAACAATTTACTGCTCACAGTTCTGAAAGCCAGAAAGTTCAAGATCAAAGTGCTAGCAGATTTAGTGTCTGGTGAAGACTTACCTACTTTCTGGTACATAGATGACCATCTTTTCACTGAATCCACATATGACAGAGGGGTAGGGAATCTCTCTGAGGCCTCTTTTATAAGGGTGTTAATCCCATTCACAAATGATCTTCCTCATGGCCCAACTACCTCTCAGAGCCTCTAGCCCCAACTATCCTCACAGTGGGATTAAGTTTCAACATATGAATTTTGAAGGAACCCATTCAGTATATACAATAACAGCAACTATTAAATTAATTTTGAACATAGTAAGATCATTAATACATTCATTTATCTCACTAATCTTTTTTGAGTTTCTGTAAGATGCCAAGCTTGGTCCTGGGAAGAAGTTCAGAGATGAATGAGTTACAGTCTAAAGAGTTTAAAGTTAGCAAATAATGTGGAATTCAAGTGACAGGAATATGCAGAGGTATTATGTGAATCCTGAGGAGTGGCACATATCCCATTTTATTGGGGGTGTCATGGGATGAGACAGGAGAAGGGAAGAAGAATTGAGGAGGTTGTGAAGCTTGAGTTGAATCTTTAGGGATATCTAGGAGGAAACCACACTGCGAAGACAGCTTGAACAAAGGACTTATAAAAGAAACAGCAGAGAGTGAGCTTTTGGTGTTTTGGAGTTAAGAGAGACACAAGAGCAGGGAGGGACCCGGAAGCTAGAGAAGAAGGTAGGACCTGAGAGTGGAGGACCACAGATGCCGTCAGTTCCCATATACTCTCCAATGCAAACATCTTCCATCAGATTAGGGGAAGATCAAACATTTCTTAATCATTTTTCTAGCCCGTGAATGTAATTCAGACCTGCCACTGAGTAAATGCTTAATACCTATTTCTTGGTATTATTCTCACGTTTTGGCTCTTTTTATTTGTTGTTATGGAAAGTAGGGCTTTTTACTTTTAGATAATATCACAGATTTTAGATAATTGTGTAAAATTGACTAAAAATTTTGAGCATATAAAATAACATGGAACATAATTTTGTTGTTTCATGCCTTACAGGATGCAAAATATTTAAGGCAATACAAGTTGATTTATGAAAGTGAAAAACAACCACACTTCATGAGTGGTACCTAGGTACTAAGCCCTGTGCTACAACTTGGTCTGAGAATTATTTAATACCTACATCAAATAGGCTCTATTATCCTCACTTTACATATGGTAAAGTGGGTGTCAGAGGTATGGAATAACTTGCCCATGCTCAGTAAATAAATTCAGAGGCAGCATTTGAACCTCAGTCTGCTGGCTTCAAACTTTTAGTATACCATAGCACTTTTAGTGCTAGGTACAGAATCAGGAAAACAACCTGTATTTAGATTAATCTAAAGTTTACATACATAAAAATGATAGACTTTTTTTATTTCATAATTTGGTGAGATTTGAGTTTAGATTACTAAATAGTTTTATGAAATGTTTGACCAAAACTTTTAATGAACATTATGCTTCATGTTGCTTTAATTAATCAGGAACTTTTAATTTGGAAATGCTGAAAAAACTCAATATATTGCTCAAAAACCTTTTGAAAGTACCTCTTGACTAAAGTTGCTTTAAGTTGAATTGAGAGAGGGAACCTTGTCTTCCCTCCTGCAGTTCTTGGAAGGCTTCTGCTTTCTTTGTGGTTAAACATGCCCTTGGCAATTTTTCCTTCTAGGGAAATTGTCTGAATAGTGGCATTGAGGTCATTAGGACACCCTCCCTGTCTGGACTGTAAAGTCAGGGCATATAATGTACAGTTTGTTATTTAGAATAATAAAAATAATAATACAGAGAGGGCTTATGATATACAGTTTCTTATTTAGAACGGACACCCAATGTGCATTCTGAACAGAAGTGGAAGGAAAAATAAATAGACCATATCCCATTGAGACAAGAAAATAATGGTAGCCAGACAAGATTTATATTTGGAATAACTGTATGTAGGGCAATCGTATTCACACCTTGGGTTGTTTATAATGTCTGTGTTGTGTTTTTGCTAAAAAAGATAAAAGCAACTTTAACCACTTTGTATGGGGCTCAATATATTCCAATTTGAGTACATCTTCCACTAAAATGTTTGAACAAACATGTGTAAAGAAAGATAACAATTTATTTTTAGCCTGCCAGTTAACAACTTTCTTTCTGTAGTGATTTTTTTCAGCTTATTAGCCAAAGAATGATTTATTAAGTTTTTCTACCTTTCCTGGTCATTCTTTTCCCTTAACTTTTTAAATACTTGGACATTCTCCATATTGTTCTGCAGAGAGATCCAGCCCCAAGTTTCAGAGCCTTCACAGAAGGCCCACATTTCACTCAAGGCTAATTGGCAAGTGGTAAATGTTATGGTTAATTTTTGTGTAAACTTGATTGGGACGTACAGTGTCTGGACTTAACATTACTTTCAGGTATGTCTTTTAAGGCATTTCCAGAAGAGCTTATCATTTGAACTGATACACTGAAAAAAGCAGTTTGTCCTTCCCAATGTGGATGGCATCATCCAATCTACTGAGAGCCTGAATAGAACAGAATGGTGGAGGAAGGGCAAGTTTACTTTTTCCACCTGACTACATGAGCTCAGACATTGCTGTTCTCCTGTCCTTGGACTCAGACTCCCATCATTGTCCTTTCTGTTTCTCAGACCTTTGTCATTGGCTTTCTTGGGTTTCCAGCTGGCAGATGAAAGATTGGGGGACTTCTCAGCCTCATGGTCACATGAGCCAATGACTTGTCATTTTATATAAAAATATACATGTTTATACATATATATAATATCCTATAGGATATATGCTATTGGTTATGCTTTTCTGGAGAACTGTGACTAATACAGAGGGCATATGCCTCTTTATACCCTTTCCAAGAATTTTATTTTTTTCTTTTCCCCAATATTTCAGTTTGAGTCCTTTTTGCACAGATCCAAAATGGTACCCGGTCGAACAGGGCCCTCCACTTTCAAAGACTTTAGCATTCTTTCTTCTCCCTGTCTTCTTCCTCCTTTGGAAGTTCAGACATGACTAGAGAGTAAGACAGCTCTATTGCCAGCTCCTGTGTCCTTCCTTTCTTCCTTTACCTTTCCTTCCTCTAAAGTGTCCCCACTCCAACATCCCCCTGGGACTCTGGATCTTCCTTTTCCTACCAGTATTATCATATGTGTTCTCTAAAGTTCAAGAGAAGTTCACTGACAAATTAATTTAAAGTAAATTATTAATAGCTGAAAATAACAATATATTAAAATGAGTTAATCTTCCTAAAAGAGTAAGCAATATGATATTTGAAACCCTCTCACAAGTGAAAGAAGCAGCAGCCACTTTGCACCCTGAACAATCCAGTCCTCACCTCAGGGGAGGGTCTCCTGGAGACCATCATGGCTTTAGTGTGGCCATTCATATGTCTTCACCCTCAAATGACTGCTCCCTGCCTCTCTTAAAACTGAAAAGTACGCATCAACTTTTTACACATTAATGAAAAGTATTTAGCAATGTGTTTCCATGTTGGATTTTTGTTCTTTGTCTTTTAGAGCTAAAAAAGATAAAGTCAGATAAAATAAGATTCTGTTATCAGATAGCATTTGTTTTGTATGATGAAATATTTTAATCAAAATTGTAACTCCTAAGTTACCATAGAAGAATATATTGCTCTTACATCAAGGAAGAATGAGAAATTCAGATTTAAGTAGGCTATTTTATCACACAACACAAGATCCCAGCATTAACTCTTGTTCCAAGTGGCCTTTGTCCAACATGTGTGTTTACATTGGCATCTCTTTTTGAATTTTTAAAATAAACAATGGACATCTCACCATAACTTTTTTCTTAACATTTTCTAAAAGAGCTATGAGCCACAATTGCATTGTGTATAATATATATAAAAGATACTCTTTGTCCTATAATTTGAAAAGAGTCTTAGATTTATAAGAAATCTTGTAATTTCAGGAATATAAACTATATATATATATATACGCATGCAAATACATGTGTGTGTGTATATATATATATATATAATTCAAGAGCTACACCAAACATTTAAATATTTGTAGTATTTTCTCTCTTAAATGGTTATACCTTTTAAATGTTATTAGATTCCCTTAAAAATCATGGCCCTTTGGTTTTAAATTTATCCAACAAACTGCTCAGTTTCCATTTTATCTTTTATTTTATCCTTGGTATGTCATTGAAAAGGATAGTTTAGTGCTTAATATTAATGGGAATGCAAAAATCTGGGTGAAGCAATTTCAGGGATTCTGACAGCAGTTTCAAGTGATACCACAGTTTGTGTGAAACCATTCAGGGCACAAAAACTGAGAAACCAAAGCAATAATTTACTATTCGCCTAATAAGACCTAGGTTAGACACACTATTTTCTCTAATCCTCAGGACAATCCTGGAAGGTAGGAATTCTTGCTGTGCTTCGACGAAGGAAAAGCAGGTAGAGAGCTAAAGCAACTCATTAAGAACACAAAGTTCCCAGGTTTCAGAGTAGGGATTTAAAGTAAAGCTCAGTCTGTTGGCTCCCAAACCCATGTTCTTACCATTAAATATCCTGTGTCTCTATGATAAAGAAAGATGTCCTCTGAAACAGTGTTTGGTTTTTCAAAAATGGGATCCGCTTTAATTCTTTTTTTTTTTTTTTTTTT